>DWQW01000227.1:0-67461 GCA_018249695.1 Heliconius erato demophoon
TATCCACCGGAAAAGACGCAGCACACTACCGCCACTTAATACAATCGATAATGGAAACAATATCAAATGACGTACTTGTATTTACAGTGACACCTAATTACTACATTATAAATAACTTATGCTAACACTATATTTTACTTGATTTTTTTAAAGATACACCAAAAGGTGAAAAAAGAGATATATGGATGATAGAAGATAAATATATAATCATTTTAAATTATTAAAGTCTGTCTGAACTTTGAACACGTCCTGCATAAATATAATAAAAAACTGTACCCATTGGCATTTCTCTGACGAATCTAAATATATACAATTTAAGTACATGTAAATATATTTAAAATATTTTAAAGATGTGCGTTAACAATAATTTAACCGAGATAACTTTTGAGACACCCAAGACTGACAGTGGCGGCTTGTTAAGGGAGGTCGGTTTCTGCAGCGAGAACAAATTGCTGAACCCAGGAACAATTCTTAGTGAAGCTCAGACTGTTTGTACTAAGTTACAGTTTGTAGCGAATATGCTGATTCGTTTATTTCAATAAACCTAATATATAAATAATTATAATTGTCAAGTATAAAAAAATATTTTTACATGGCAACTTGTTTAGAAACTGCCCCTAATCTTAGTATATTAAGATGTATTTTATATTTTCATATTTTCGCTCTGGTGTCGAGGCAAAGCGCGGCGTTGAGTTCAGCCACGCAGCACGCAATGCTTCCAGAAATCGGTGGAAAGTGGGAAACGGAGTGTCTTAACACTAGGTTCCCTCTGCCTACCCTGTGTGCGGGATACAGTATGAAGCTGTATATATTAACTATATATGCTTAATACTTACAGCACCTTTCCTTCAAAATCTGGCGGTAGTGAATATAAATACACAGCCATACAAGCGCTTACTATTCGTTGTTATAAGTTGGCTGGCTGGCTTACCTAGTTCCACTAGAAATGTCAACAGTCCCAATTTGCATGTGCTCGTTAGCGCACCAACACTTGATCGACGTGCGTCCGTCTGTCTGATTGTTTCTCTTGAACTTTTGCTCAAGCACTCACTTATACTTAGCATTATTTCTGTTGTAGTGCCAATGTTTTACCACATTTTAAGGAATAATTGCCTGTTTTAAGAGATATGTGACACCTAAAGAGACATCACTCTTGTAAGCTCGAGGTACAAATATATCACGTTGGATGTGAAAGGAGAAACGGTATAATGAAGGTACTTAGTAGAAATAACTTTACAAAAAATAAAGAAATAATAAAAAAATATATTAGAAAATAATACACCATGTATTACTGAAATTTTAAATTATGAATAAAAAAAATTGAGTTACGTAGGTAGTCAATCATCAATGTAGATTATTATTATTATACAGTAACAGAAAAAAAATCTAAACAAGTAAATTGATTAATATTCATTTTGATTATATACAATGTTATATTATTAATAAATATTAAGACAACGTATAAAAATTTGGACGTAGCGGGATTTGAAGCCGCGCCTCTTAGAAACTGTTTATTATATAACCTTTGTTTTTTCTTTGTCTACTCTCTTACTCACAGTTAATACTATAAAAATGTCTATGGGGATTACCCCATAGATAGATGAATAGATAAAATAACTTTCAAATTTTGAATTTTGAATTTTATAGTAAGTAGTAAAAGCAGTAGCGTTCATATCAAATATATTTACTGTTTAATCATGGAAATTTGTTATGTAACTTAATTAGTTGTTAATACAACTGAATATAAAAGTCGTTTTACCAAACGGTTGGAGATAAGGAAAACGATAAATACTTTTTATGCAATGCTATGTTTATGCAATGTATAATATTAAGCAGTAAAAGCTTCCGATTTTCTTGACATTTAGATTTATTTGAGTTAATCATAAATTAAAAACAGCTGTAGATCATTAAATTAGAGGCCAGTCGAGGCGGGGCACAGAAGCATAAGCGTGTCGCTGTAAATGCGAAAGATGCTGGGTTCAAATCCCATTCGAGAAAATTAAATATTTAATGTTTTCATCCCTTCGCTCTGGTGTCAAGGCAAAGCGCGGCGTTAAGTTCCTCCACTCAACACACAATTTCCTCAAAATTAGGCGGAAAGTGGGAAACGGAGTGTCTTAACACTTGACTCCCCTCTGCCAACCCTATTATATGCGGGATACAGCGTGAATCTGAAAAAAAATCACAAATTAAAAACAGCTATCAGATCATTAAATCAAACATCACATAACCCAATCAAACGTGGAAGCGGAAAGTGAAATAAAATTTCCATTGCCGTAGCACGTCCAATTTAGAAGCATATCGAATGCAATCCAGATTCGTTCAGGTCGTGGACTGAAATGGAGGCTATCATTGGAGCAATCACAGATTTGATTGAATATCTGTAATGTCATTTACGCCTCGTTAAGCACGCTGGAGGCGCGAACGCTGGATGGGCGCCGTCGTATCGACAGCCAATAAACATTTCATTGCTTATTTGCCATTTAGTACGGGCAAAATAAAAGTGTAATATTTAAATTTATATAATCGGTTAGGAATTGGTGGAAATCGTAAGCGTAAGATGATATTTTATTATATTTACATTTTATTGATGGAAAGGACAAAAACGCTACCTACTTACTACTAACAGAGAAAAAGATAATAAAAATCAAATCATCTTCACGCTGTATCCCGTTCACAAGGAACTTAGTGTTAAGACATTCCGTTTTCCATTTTCCGGCGAATTCTGGAGGCATTGCGTGTTGAATAGCGAAGCTAAACGCTTCGCTTTGCCTCGACATCGGAGCGTAGAAATGGAAATATTATATACCTATATATAATATAGGTTTCATTTCCTCTAATGGGGATCGAACCCACAACCACTCGCATTTACAGTCACACATTTGTGCCCCTGCGCCAATACTGGACTCTGTAAAAAGATAATGAATTAACTGTCATATGCCACGCCGTTGGACGCAAAAGTTGTTTCACATCCCTTTGAATTTTTGGTATCGCATAGGGCTAGTACATATTTTTAAAATAGTTTTTTTTTTCTGTATCAACTTTTTTGTTACTTCGTAACTTACAAAATACTTATGTTTTACATAAAGTTTTATTTTTACGTTGGTTTTTTTTGTAAAAGTGCTTTTTTTACAGATTATCTATGACTTTATTTATGCATGAAACTCAAGTAAAAAAAATATAAATTTTGTCTTCATTATAATACCAAAATAAAAGAATTTTACAAGACTTATAAAAGATAAATTTGACTGTTTGAGTATATTCGAGTATATTTTGACTATTTTCCTTCGTTTAGCAGTAGTTATAATGCTAATATCCTAATAAAAAAATTAGCTTCACGCTGTATCCCGCACACAGCAGAGCAGGCAGAGGGAACCTAGTGTTAAGACATTTCGTTCTCCACTTTCTGCCGAATTCTGGAGGCATTGCGTGTTGAGTGGTAGAACTCTACGCCGCGCTTAACCTCGACACCAGAGCGAAGAAATGGAAATATAAATTTTAAGTAAATATTTCTTCTCCTCGAGTGGGGATCGAACCCACAACCAGTGGGTTTTACCGTCACACTTTGTGCCCCAGTGCCACGACTGGCCTCATGTTAATATGAATATTTATATATTAGATTTTCATGTTTAAATAAAATAAATTATCACAAATTCTAGGAACATTTTGTTAAGGTTTCAATTACAGAAAGTGAACAATGTCGGCTTAGGTTTAAAGTAACATTTTACGACGTAATTTAATTGGCAAACTTTTATAGGCACTCTTCGGCACTTTACGTTCTGGTGGTCTAAATGAATTTAGTATAAAATTATCATCACCACGTGACCTACACCATTTTTATTATCTCAATTTAAACGTATTTTATCCTTATTTTGACATTTTACTGCAGCTTATGTATGTATTTTTGCTTGTTTTTTTATTGTGTTACACAATTTTTTCTCAATTTAAACCGAAAAATCTGTTTTTATGTTAGTTTATTGCCATCGTGAGAATAAAATGATTTTTAAAAGTGACCGATGAGCACCCACACGGGGCTTCTCTAACGAGATTATACACTCATTAGTTCTACGAAATGTTTGTTTTATTTTTTATCAGAGCCGGCGCCGCAGCCTACCTTAAAACTAACAGTATTAGTCACAGTCATAATATCACCGGGGGTTTGTTCGTGTACAGGGCGTTGAAAAGAATCTACATAGATATTTAATTTCATGATTGATTTTGAGGCTAGTGGTGGCGCAGGGGCACAAGTGTAAATGCGAATGGTTGTAGGTTTGATCCCCACTCGAAGAAATTAAATATTTATTTAATTAAATTTATATTTTCATTACTTCGCTTTGGTGACGAAGCAAAGCTCGACGATAAGTTCCGCCACTCAACATGCAAAAGTGTCCAGAATTTAGCGGGAAATGGGGAACATTAGGTTCCCTCTACCTATCCTGCTGTGTGCAGAATACAGAGTGAAATTGATTTAATTTTTCACTGATTAGGTATCTGCGGCAAGGGTTCCCTCGAACGTGGCAAGTTGAGCTGGTGCAATTAAACAGTGATAGAAACGAGACAGATCAGCTCTGATTGTTAGGGTTTTTAACATCGACAGATGAATAAGTGGGTACCGATTGCAATTTAATCGGCGTTAATGGGCGGGACAATAATGAAATCGTAGCCGAAGCAGATTTTATCATTTCTATATGCTGATAACAGATTGAACGCCGGCAGCTTCAAAGGCAAATTGCCGACGGAGTTCTCGATAGTGCAATACGGTGGTCCTCTTCAGTTAACCCGCTGAGCTGATACGTACGTACACCAAATAAAAGACACTCGTGTATCAGTAATTGACTGTTATCTTAACAGATACTATAATGTAGAATTAATTTGAAACACGAAATACATTAAGCAAGAAGGCACAGATGCGAAACGTTCGACTGATCTTGCTTGATTTATTACAAATTTTGTCGTTAAGTAATTCTAGTTGTAATTTATTGGGTTTTTTTTATTTTATTACGCAGTCTTTGGTTTCACGCGGTATCCCGTTCTTAGTAGGGTATACAGAAGGAACCTGGGAACCTAGTGGTAAGAGACTATGTTTCCATTAAGCGACTCAGTCAACTCACCCAACACCACGCCTTGCACGTGGAAATGAAAATATTAAATATTTCAATTCCTAGAGTAGAAATCGAACCCACAATCTGTTGCGTTTACCGTTGCACGCTTGTGTCCCTACGCCATAACTGGCCACAAATATTAATTTACTATACTATAAAAAGTTATTATATAATAGTAAATAATTATAAAGTATAATTTAGCGTGACGTGATCTACCACATTTTTGAAGGTGGCAAACGGATATAGGAAGTGGACACCAATTTATATACAGTCAATTTATTTCGGGTAACCAATGCTTAGCGTAAGCGTGGGAATTTATGACTAAACTGTTTACACTTTGAACTATAATTGAGGGTATATTTGTTCCAGGATTTGAATTTGTCGTGATTTTGTTTATGGAATTTCAACTTTATTTATTTGTATTATTTTAACTATTTTTAGGATTGTAAAATCATCGTTAGTTGTTATTTATGCTTGTTTCCGTATACCGTTAATATTGTTGTAACGACTAAACGCCTTTTGTTAAATTACCGTGCAAGGTGTCATCTCTACATATAATAAAATTGTAAGTAACCGCTGTCTGTACATGAAATATGTTTGAGAAAATCTTTCATGGGGGAGCAATGTAAGAGAATCTGAAACAATTTTTTTTTTAATTTTTGTGTGTTTCTTGATGTGTCTGTTCACGCTGATCTTAGAATCTTCCATCAGCCTTCAAGCCTTTAAATGCAGTTAGGCTTAAACGATTTAAATGCAGTATGTATTAATTATTGTATTCTGAAAGGCTTTCCTAAACATTTAGTGTTTGTTCTATTTCAATCGGTTCATAACTAAAAAAAATATATCAATATAAAAAACTGAATGCGATAATATTGCTACAAGATATATTTTTTATTAAATTGGCTGAAAATTTTGCTATGAATAGATATTGTTTTAAAATGATAATGTTATTTAATCACAAAAGTAATTTAGATGAGAAAATAAATAATCGTATAGTAAGCGGGCGAAGCCGCGAGCCGGTCGCTAGTGTAGAAATAAATTACATCATATAATAGAGATAATTTTTAATTTAAGTCATTCGAAATGTAATTGCTCGCCAACACTTTCGACTACTCAAGCAATTAGCAATAAAATACGTAAAACTAATTTAGATAAAAAAATATATATCATAGACTTGTACTTAAATTTTTAAGGGCCATATTGCAAGTTATCTATGACATTGACGTTTAATTAGTCATGGACTGTATTTCAAAATTTGTTAATTAATTATATATTATTAATTTAGGTGATATTATTTTAATTGAAGCCCTTAATTAGTTATTCGATGGAAAGTAGTAAACAGTTAATGTACAATTTGTAGTCAGTCGAGTCGAGTCAGTCATCCATAGGCCAGTCGTGGCGCAGACGCACAAGTGTGCTACTGTAAATCCGAAAGATTGTGGCTTCGATTTCCATTAGAGGAAATAAAATATTCAATATTTACATTTCCTCGCTCTGGTAACTAAACAAAGCGGCATTAAATAAAAAAATACTATTTTATTTTATCAAATATTTACAAATATAATCTTTTATGCGAATAGTGACTGATTATTGATAAAAATTAATTACAAAATAATCGACACTTTCACAAAGGGGTAATATTTAACTGTCACAGGAACTACATATCCGTTGCTGACCTTCGATCGTTTGTCGCGTTGGGGTCAAATATCAAATTGTGATTTAATGACAGCTATTTTGTGAGCGTGTGAACTAATCTTTATTGGCGCAGATGTATGTTACGTGCGGGCTTCGTAGGCTTAGAATTGGGTGCGTAGAATTCCATTTGTCTCTTTTGAGGTAGGAAAATCTATATCTATTATAAAAAAACCGGACAAGCGCGAATCGAGCTCGCTAGCCGAAGGCTACGTTCTGAAATTGGAGGCTCGAGTTTTCACTAAAATTCAAGCTGAGCTTAGCCAGAGCCTTTTCATCTGATACCTCGATTGAACTAGCGGCTTTAATACCAAATTTTGACCCCCTTTTAAATTAGGTTATTATTTTTAGGGTTTAACCACAAATGTATAGTTTTTATATTTTCTCCTGAACAAGTACTACCTGTATCTGCCTCTAGTTTTTTCTTTATTTCATAATTCTAGGTCAACCGGAAGTACTCTATTACTTATAAATATATTTATACATGTATATATTTGATTCCCTTTAAAGTGTCGAAATACGTAGATTTTTAAATATGTAGAGTTTTTACAATATAAACGGCCATATCTTTTTTTTAAGTAAATGTCGAAATTTACTTAAATCATAGGGCCTTAGATCTGAGTATATGGTTAGAATTTCAACTCGTTATCTCCAAGCGTCCCTGAGGTAAAGACCCTTGATGAACAGACTGAGAGGCAGAGGGCCAACGAAGTGATCTTATAAGGATTCCTTTTTTCCTTAAAAGGTACGGAACCCTAAAAAGTGTGATTGTTACACTAAGAAAATAATTTGATTAGATTTATATATAAGTAACAAAACGTGCACATTTCATATTCTAGTATACCTTAAGATTTTTAAATACTTACATAACAAAATGCTTAGAGACAAGGACTTAAAAGATTAAGCCCAAAGATTAATGGTTGCAACTGGTTAAATTCGTTCGGCGACCACAATTCGTTCTAATTAGTTGGTAAAAGGGTCTAATTAATACGATTTGGCATCAGATGTATTGAATAAGACCTTTGTATATCGTGCAGATATTCTGTCTTAATGGAGCATATAGGCTTACATTGGTGCAAAATTTTAACTAAGTATTTTTAATTTTTAATTAAGTTTAATATTTTATTAAAGAATATATTTCTGGACTTAAGCAAAAAAATTCACAATGTTTTACTCTATTTTTATATTTTTGTAACAAAACACACATAGTCCACCGATATCAGCCTGTCTATCGAAGTCCTGTTGGAAACGTATTTAGTATTAAGATACTTCATTCCGCTATTTTCCGCCGAACTCTGGGTTGAGTGACGGATCTGACCGCCGCGTTTTGTCTTGACACCAAAGGTAAGAAATAGAAATAATAATGTTGACTTTTATTGTATATTCTAAATAAAACTAGAGAGAAGTACAAGTATAAAAAGATCAATAGGAACTTTTCTATAATATACATATATTATTATACCAATATAATGAAAAAGTCATAATATATCATTATATCGTATTAAATAGATTTACGGTTTCCAAGAGGTGTGGGTTCAAATTCGGCTATGTACTTTTTTATGTTTTCTAAAAAAGTAATAAGAGTGTGTTAAACAAACTAGTTAATATAAAGTTTGCTGAAAATTTTTGGCTTCTATTGGAAAAAAAAATAGTGAAATTGAATTTATATTTTAGTGTATATATTCGATTTAGATATAATTTAACCAAAATATATCGACAAACAGTGCCGTTGGGATACAATAATAGGCCTAATGATACCTTCAGGGAAAGGTGTTAAAACGTTTATTAAAATACGTCAAAATTGAATTAATAGCCTTTTAACAAGGCTCGTTTTAGATATTTTTTTGTATTTTTCAAAATAAGCTATAAATATTCCTATAATTTATTATTAGGTAATGACAAGGCAACGCTAGCGACTTTTCGTATGAATTATATAGAGTCCTCCCGTCCAATTTTCAAGCTATTGCGTGTTGAAAACGTACTCAAAGTCACGCTTTATCCTGTCAAGAAGAAAAAATAAAAAATATTTATACACAAACATCGGGAATGTTTGTGAGAGGAGCCACAATCGTTATATTTATATATACTGACAGTTTATTTACATACCAATATATCAACTTTTTACTTTTGTAGCACTTATATTATAAATTAAATTCATTTCTGTTTTCGTTTCTCCCGACCCAAACTGAAGTTATAATTTTTTGTGTACAGTCCGACATTGAGATACAATTAAGTATAATAGCCACTGATCGAGTGTCAATTTTTAAACTCCTTAATCGACGATTCCTGTAATCGCTACAATATTCGAGAAACGTCACGAACCGTTGGTTTCTGCGCAGTAATTTTGATCGCAAAACCGAGCGGCTGGACGTCGCTGGTGAAGCTATCGATTTATTATTAAAATCAGCTTGTCGCACACGAACAGCTTCCTGCTTCCAAATTGGTTATAAAAATAAGCGAACGCTCGTGCCGGTCCAATGTTGTTAATGATACTAAAGGTGGATAAAATGTAACGGCAAAATTGGATGAAATATAGAGACAGAGTGCAGAGTACAGTACTGCTGGCATGACAGATTAAGTGAGATTCAGGAGTAAATGACTTCATTATCTCATTACTAATTTTTCTTCTGTATACCTATAATATATTCATATTTGGAAATTGGTGATTATAAATAAAAAACAGATTTTTACAGAAATCTAGAAAATAGAGTACAAATGAATCTACGCTCGTGAGTTTTTGCTTCTCTAATAATAATTTTCTTTCTCTACTTTAAGTTTTCATTTATATCTGTAAAATGTCTACAAAATATTTAAAAAAAAGATACTTAAAATATTTCATGCTATTTTTTTATCATATTATTTGTTTAATATAGTATTCACATAGAAAAAATAACGTTAATTCAGCATTACAACGTGTTAAAAAGATATTTGAAAAAAGGAAAATATATTAAATATGAGTAATTCTTATTAACAAAAGGTATGTAATATACCTCAAAAGAATAAGGTCAGATTCTTACCTAATATTCTCATTAATTAACTATAATGATATATAGTTGACTATAAAGAATATTAGGTAAGAATATGAACTATAGAGGCCGGTCGTGGCGCAGGGGCACAAAGTGTGACTGTAAATCGACTGGTTGTGGGTTCGATCCCCACTCGAGGAGATGAAATATTTACTTAAAATTTATATTTCCATTTCCTTCGCTCTGGTGTCAAGGCAAAGAGCGGCGTTGAGCTGCCACTCAACACGCAATGCCTCCAAAATTCGGCAGAAACTGGGGAACGGAGTGTCTTAACACTAGGTTCCCTCTGCCTACCCTGTTGTGTGCGGGATACAGCGTGAAGCTGTTTTATTTTTATTTATGAACTATCGAGTAGGAGAGATTTATGAGAGAGGTAGATGACGACATTTGAAGAGTAAATGAAAATTTTGACACAGTACATTGAATTTACAATGACGATTAGAGACTGTTGTAAAGAGCATATCATTATTTTAGCTTCACATCGTACCCCGCACATAGCAGAGTAGGCAAAGGGAACCTAGTGTTAAGACACTTTTGTTCCGTAATTATAACAGTGAGGCAATATATCTTAAAAACCAAAATGCAATTTTAAAGACACTGTCAAAATGTTACTGTAAAAAATTGTAATTCATTTCTTAATGATAAATACTTACTTAACGATTACTAAATAGTTGAACATCTCTCTGCATTTCAGCACTCTCAGCCACATTAAGTATTTAAGTGTTTCCGATTTCATATTTTTTACATGTTGATATTTTAATAAACAGATGTAAGGATTCTGAACACGATAATTTTAACTGTAAAACTTTGTACTGTTTTGTTCGAATGGTTTTTAATAATACAAAATTATATCCCAATATTTTAAATAGAGACACAATTTGGATGTACTGGAACAATAAATTTTATTCCAATTTATTTAAATAAACAATCACCAGCCACGAGGCCAGTCGTGGTGCAGCGGCACTAAGTGTGACTGTAAAACCGACTGGTTGTGGGTTCCATCCCCACTCGAGGAAATGAAATGTTTATTTAAATTTATATTTCCATTTCTTCGCTCTAGTGTCTAGGCAAAGCGCGGCGTTGAGTTCTGCCACTTAACACGCAATGCCTCCAAAATTCGGCAGAAAGTTTGGAACGGAGTGTCTTACATTAGGTTCCGTCTGCCTACCCTGTTGTGTGCGGGATACAGCGTGAAGCTGATTTATTTATTTTAATCACAAAATCACAAAATATTCTACCTACTAACATTCAAATCAATAAGAATATCAAAATTTTGGTATAATGATTAAAAAGGAGAAGCATTATGATTAAATAAAAGTTCCGGTTCCCTCCCAACCGGTCCAAGAACTTAACTAATTTACGTACATATACAGCATGTGTTACACATGCATATTCGATAAGTAAATCGTTAAGCTCGAATTTTGTCATTAGAAATCTGTGACAAGTTTGGCAAGTGTTTTGGACAGAAGGCTTTGGGGACGCACGTGCCAGTCAGTGCGCAAGCGCAGATGTATCGCGACACCTGCCTTGAAATCAAGTGATCTCTTTCTATCCAATATATTACTATATATCTATCTCTTTCCTTTAACACGCACTTTTAATTCCAATAAACTGTATGTAAGCACGTTACCCAGATCAGAGCGACTGCATTTTACTTTATGTGACCTGTTTTTTAATATTATAGTCTAAAATAGTTCTTATCGCTCATTAGTATTCTTGTGGGCACACATTCCAACCCTGAAGTCTATGGCCATGTTTAAACTCCGGCTACTATCTCGTTTGGGAACATGTACTAGACCCATACCTTTATATGGTTTACTATTATTTGTCCGATCATCATTAAGCGGCAATACGAAAACAAGATAACAACAGTGTATAAACGTAAATAGTTCTTTCTAGAGGAATTTATTATTTTTTTACAATATTACTTACTTTACAATTTAATTTAGTAAGATTTCACATAATTTATTGATATATAAGTTATTTGTAATATAAATATATAATTTATATATCTTCAAAATAATTAAAAATAATTATCTGAAAAAAATCACAATTAAACAGGCTCATTTGCCTTTAAATTTATTTGATATTTTAAATCTAGTAAGATTTCTAATTGAGTAAATAAAAGTAACGGACCGTTAGACACTTGGAAGGGTACGAAATGGCAAAAAAATATATATAATCAAAGGTTGATTAATGACATTGGTATGACAAAAGCTCAGCGTGAGCTACCACTCGCTGAGTAAATTAGACTAACTAGGGTGCGCCTAAGAAAGAATGATATGGTAGCTACGTATAATAGTATAGTCCACAAGGTACAAAGTGTGACGGTAAATGCGACAGGTTGTGGGTTCGATCCCCACTCGAGGAAGTGAAATATTTAATATTTTCATTTCTGGTGTCGAGGCAAACACGGTGTTGAATTCCGCCACTCACCACGCAATGCCTTTAGAATTCACCCGAAAGTTGTGAGCGGAGTGCCTTAACACTTCTGCCTACTTTGCTACATGCGGGATACAGCGTGAAGCTGAAAAAAAAATATAGTCAAAATGTAAAAATATACGCCTTATTACAAATTTACTTCTTCCAATTATAGTAACTACTAACTATTCTTACAAATTTGTAAAAATAATAAAACAACAATGTTTATAAAGATACGAATGAATTAAAATGAGGGACTATAAAAGCAACAGCAGTCGCTTGAGCAGTGTCCGCGATGTACTATAGTGGTTTGCAACTAAAACGTATGATTTCAATTATTTATAGAGATTTTAATGACTTTTCGTAGTATCCACCTTCGTGATATTCAATAAAAAAATATATAGATATATAAAATAAATCAAAATCAGTTTCACGCTGTATCCCGCACACAACAGGGTAGACAGAGGGAACCTAGTGTTAAGACACTCCGTTCCCCACTTTCTGCCGAATTCTGGAGGCATGGCGTGTTGAGTGGCAGAACTCAACGCCGCGCTTAACCTCGACACCAGAGCGAAGAAATGGAAATATAAATTTATTTATATTTTAAATAATATATAGATATATATTATTTAAAATATTATTTATTTATTTGTATAAACAGCAAAAGAGGACGGAGCTACAAATAATTAATTTATAAGCGATATACATTAAAAATAAAAAAAATACATTATTAACACGAAATACCAATATCTATGAAAGCAACTCACATAGCTACAAAAACTAAAAAATATTAAAATGATTTTCATAAATAAGATACCTATAAGAATAGGTACCCACAAATACCAGTAACTGATTACCTGCGGACCACCGAGGAGGGGTCCCAGGGAAATTCGCTGAGACGTTACAATTTAATTAAGAGAAGCCTCTTAATGAATGCTTCCTCCGCCGCTTCGTACCGCGCTTTACGTATGATTGAGCATTTGTTTGTTTTGACTGTTTTGTCAAACCCATCAAGAACATCGTTTCAAGTCTGTTTAACAAATTGTTTCAAATGAAGAAGTGCCTTAGATAACATTTTAAATTATTCTACAGGTGTTAATTCAAATTTTAGATTTCAAAAAGCAATCCATCTTATTTTGAAATCATTCACAAATTTAAATAATTACGATTAAGTTACTTATATACCGACCGGTCTGGTCGGTTTCCAGGAGGCGCGGGTTCGAGTCCCGCTACGCTCAAACTTTTATATGTTTTTAAAATAAGTATTTTTCTTTCCTAAGTGTAGAATAACACTTTAAAAATGTTTAAAATATGATTAAGTTGCTGCTATTACATTTAAGTACAACACGGCACACATCGTTCATTGTTTAAATAATCAAAAAAAAAACACACACATTTAAATCATTACAATAAAACTTTCAAATCACTCATCCGGAGTAGGGAATAAATGATCAAAATTTTATCAACAAAAAGATCTCCAGAGCCACCGGGTAAGTGATGTCTTAATAATGACATAAGGTTAAAATATCACAAGATACATCTCATCTCGCCGTACCTACGCACTGAACCCGAGTCGACGACAAAAGAACACTGGCCCAAGTATTTTGTCACTGTTAAACTGATCCAATCAGTACCATTGCTTGGGCTAAAAAACGACGCACCGACATCCGAAAGGGTTAAAACAAATTTTTATAAAAGGCATGCGTTTATCTGGTAAGGATAAAAAATCTAACAAGGACAGCAAATCGACTTCTTATTTCTACCGTGCGACCGCTCCTGATGTATTAATAGAGAATATCACGAAATCTCCCTGATTTTGGAGTAAAAAATATCGTAATTAAGCGTCAGTTAGTACAATTTTACAGATAAAAACAAATAGAAGGCAACCAGAAGTCGTAGAAACGTGTAATTTAACAAAAAATTAAATAAGATATCAAAACCAATTGTTTCGATGAAAGGGGTATTTATGAATCAATCATGTTATTATTTTTAATCCAGCGTATAATGCACATCTGCTTCTTTGAAGATTTCTAATTTTTTTATTTTGTCATTACAGATAAAATATTGTTAGGTTAAATATTACTAATAATGTATGTAATATTTAATTTTTTAATGGCTCATATAAAGTATAATAATAAATTCAGATATTCATTACAAGGTACAAAATGAAATTGAATTTAAATTTATAAACAATGGAGATCCAGAGCACTTCATAACTGGTGTCACATTTATTACGAATATTTTTATACTCCACCACCCAGCGAGTTAAAATACTGTATGAAATATCAATTAGAGCAGTCTTCGGATTGAAAAGAAGTATTTTCTCAATTTACTAAGTGAATTCGTACGTATGTATTGGTGTATGTCATTTACTGTTTTTGCTTAAAGTCGATTTGGGCGGTAGTGTAATGAGGAAAGCAACGTGTTTATTTCGACGTAACTTTCTTAAGGTTCGGTGGATTGTAACATGAATTATTAAAAGTAGTTGTAATAATTTTATTAATTTTATAAATCTATCAATGTATTATACATACATAGTATTTTAGTGAAGATCATGTAAAATTTAATATATTTTTACCATATACTCGTTTAAAATATTATTAGATTTTTTTAAGTTAGTTATTTTAAAAAATATATTAAAACATTTTTAATTTATCTCCTTTTGCTTTTTATTTTTTTGTTTTGTTACATTTTTTTCAATGTGGCGTAATTGAACGCCGCACTTTATTTTTTTAACGGAGCAATAAAATAAAATTAATTTAGTCCCCCGAATGGTTTCGAACATACAATACCCACGCAGTCAGACGATATACCTACCGTTGCGGCACGATAGATAAGCAAAGAAAAATCAGCTTCACGCTGTATCCCGCTCACAGCAGGGTAGGCAGAGGGAACCTAGTGTTAAGACACTGCGTTCCCCACTTTCCGCCGAGTTCTGGAGGCAAAGTGTGTTGAGTGGCGGAACTCAACGCCGCGTTTGCCTCGACACCAGGGCGAAGAAATGAAAATATAAATGTAAATAAATATTTCATTTTCTCGAGTGGGGTTCGAACCCACAACCAGTGATTGCAAAATCACACTTTGTGCCCTCGCCCCACGACTGGCCTCACTAAAATCAAAATTAGCAATATTAAATCAAAACGTAAAGCTTCTCTTTAATTCCGCAGTGAAGGTCCACGTTTAGTTCATACGACAATGTGGTCCGGAGTGTAAACAACGAACCACAATAACACGTGTTTTTTGTATACTGATTTATTGTTTTATGTTTTAATTTTTTTTTGCTTTGCGCCACACACGGCTTTCGTCCGTCTCACATTGATATTATGACTAAATTACACATTTCTTAATGTCATTCAGTAAAATTAAATTAAATCAAATTAAATTAGCTTCACGCTATCGCTGTATCCCGTACACAGCAGGGAAGGCAGAGGGAACCTAGTGTTAAGACACTCCCGTTCCCCACTTTCTGCCGGATTCTGGAGGCATTGCGTGTTGAGTGGCAGAATTCAACGCCGCGCTTAGTCTCGACAACAGAGCGAAGAAATGGAAATATAAATTTAAGTAAATATTTCACTTCCTCAAGTGTTCAGTAAATGAATTTAAAAATACAAATTCTGGCACAATTATAAATAGAATCACTTTAGATAAAAAGAAACCATCATCATAATATGTACATATTTAAAAAAAATAGTTACTCTATAAAATCTTTGGTAGGTGGACTTAAAAATCAAGATCTCTTATTTTTGATCTTTTATTTTTTAAATGTCAATATGGAAAAGAGTATAATCAGTACTGAGTTTTTATTATTTAGCAATAAACGTCTGGGATTAAAGGTGGATACATAATATTAGCATCCAATAGGGCTCGACGCCGCGTTTGCGAGTCGCGTCCTGCGGCGCCGCGATTTATTTTACCTTATTTATATTTCTTACACGCAAGCCGAATACGTAATTGTACAAACGCTTCATATTTGTTTTATATGGTAAAATATTATTAATATATTTAGTGAGGAAAGACTCTAGGATAAGATATGTGGGTAAATACGGCTCTATTGATATATGTAGAATTGTACATATAAAAACTCTTATATGAATAAAGAGTAAGTATTATATAAATAATATATATATGAATTGCGAAAATTGATGTTAACGTTTTGTTGGCAACTATAAGTGACTAAAAGTTAACATATGTAGATTCAAATACTTCTCAAAGGAAATATTTCGATATTTTGAAAAATTAAGAAAAAGTGCTTCTTTTCTGATAATGTGACTCAACAGATATGGAAATTGTGTATATGGAAATGGAGAAGGAAAACATAATAACAAATATTTGACATCATTATCATCATGCACCCTACACCATACTTCTATATTGTGTAGATGTTTGCTATATAAAAAATATGTATTTATATTGTTTCGGTAGCGTCTTTAATTATTTATCAATTAATTCGTTTAATTTAATTAAATTACTCCTTCACATATATTAATAACAACAATCGCAGCGAATCCCTCCCACAATATGTTCCCACCTTTAAATATTGTTAACTTAAAATCACCCAGTCTTCATAAGAAAACCACTGTCTAATTGGCACCTTATTTAAATTCACCGTAGTCATTTTGGAAGTGAGACCAGCGCTTACTTGTTTTGAATATTAAACTACTTCTTTATTATGTGAGGAATTTTTATACTCAGATAATGGCAAGCGTCTTTGCTAAGCGGTACGAGAGCTTCATTGCCATTTTATTCAGTCGCTATATTAAACATATCGGCTTCTCTATACAGGAAAGAAACATTCGTAATCTCGTATAAATGGACTTCTTGCAACAAAAAAGTATAAAACTTTAAGTGTTATGAGGTAAAAATGATATTTTTATAATGCAATTCAGGTGAATTACTTTATTAAGCTGAGTGGAGAATAAAATATATATTCATACATGGTAGGGTGTAGATTGTGCATTTATATGAACATATTATTTTATTACAAAATTTGTAATTGAATTTAAGAATTATAAATAATGCAATATAATATTTAAAATGATATTACTTAGACCAGTAGCTTCCCTAATAATAGTTATTAAATCATGATGAAACAAATAGTGTATTCCGTGGCTTTGTTTGTTATTTACTTCAATTTCAATACGATTCATTGGAATTATGCTTAGTCAAAACTATTATAACAACTGCAATAAACTACAAACTCATTTATCCTTATCTTTGACGTGACGCAGGAGCACAAGCGTGTGACCAAACGTAAATACGACAGGTAGTGGGTTCGATTCCCACTCGAAGAAATATTAGCTATTAAAATCAAATGAATATAGCTAAAATTTGTATATGATACATGCACACTGCACATTCACACACTTAAGGTAACTCTGGTAGGTAAGGTAAGATCTGTACCTGCGATCAGAATTATCTTGAGTTCGTTTTGTTGTAGTAATGTTACTACAACAAAACGATTTTTCTTTTATTTCCTTAATGTGGATATTTAAATGTGCACAAATGTAAATAAATAAACAAATAATAAACTATATTTAAAAAAATATATAAATAAATTATTCTTCTTTTCAAAAAAACCCTTTATTAAGATAAAACAGATATAAAGAACACAGCATACTTACTAGCTAGTAATAAAATATAGTAGCGTCATTATTATAGACTTATAGTTCTACGAGAATAAAAAAAACGTGAAAAATTTAATTAGTCATCGTGTCTTCATCAAGTCAAAACAAAAACCGAGCTAAAAATCATGTGAACTCAAAAGAAATCCAGCTCCATTTTATTTATTTATGGTACCGTAAAACCTTAGATTGCTAATTAGTTTTATAGTTATTTTATTCTCCGGAAGATAACTTTGGATTTGGAATAAAAGTAGAAAGAGTTTATTTGAAAATGAAAATATAATTGAACTGTAATTTTCTGTTATTTCAGTATTCTTTTATACAGTTTTATTTGTTTGCAAAGCAATATTTTTTTTGATTGAAACAAAAATTATTTTTTGTTTTTTTTATTGAATTTAATGGAATTCGTTTTTTTTTTACTGTTGTTCCTTTTTTAAATAAATGAATAAAAGAAAGAGGTCAGTCGAGGCGCAGCGGCTCTGGTGTCTAGGCTAAGCGCGGCGTTGAGTTCTGCCACTTAACACGCAATGCCTCTAGAAATCGGCAAAAAGTGGGGAACGGAGTGTATTAACACTAGGTTCCCTCTGCCTACCCTGCTGTGTGCGGGATACAGCGTGAAGCTGATTTATTTTTTTAAAAGAAAAATATCACAGATTATCACGAACTTACCGATGCTATTAAAACTTTGCAACGCTCCGTGTAGCTAAGATATAATCGGACTTTAAGATTTTCCATTTATACTTAAATAGTACCAATTAAATAACAATTGCAACGAAGATATAGATTAGGATTAAATTGATAATATAAAAAGTATTAAAATTTATTTCAGTTAAATCCATTATCAAGATGCCAGCCGTGGCGCAGGTGCACAAAGTGTGACTGTGCACGCGACTGGTTGTGGGTTCGATTGCCACTCGAGGAAATGAAAAATTAATTTAAATTTATATTTTCATTTCTTAGCTTTAGTGTCTAGGTACAACGCGGCGTTGAGTTGAGTTCCGCCACTCAACACGCAATGCTTCCAGAATTCAGCGGAAAGTGGGGAACGGAGTGTCTTAACTCTAGGTTCTCTCTGCCTACCTTCTCTATGCTGTATGCGGGATACAGCATGAAACTAAAGCTGATCCATTATCAAATTATAACATTTTTACATTTAATGACATCTTTATAATATGTCTTTATAATATTATTTTGTTTTTACGCACCTATTACAAAACACATCACGTCCAAATCACGGAAGGACTAAGCGCCGAGAACAATAAAATTCTGGCGCCATCTTGTAACAGATTATCACACGTTCGGATAATGATGTGAAATTATGAATACGTGACAATTTAATGAAGGAATTTTGTTTTGTTTTTTTGCTTTTTATTAAAAAAAGTAAAAGTTTTACCGCGTTTACCATAGTCACGTGTGTCCAGAAGCTAAGTATTGGCGTGACATGAATACGATATTGTTTTATGAATGGAGTCAGTTCTGAGTATATGTTATTATTTGTGTGAAACGTTTCTGATTTAATTTGTTGTAATGAATAAAATTGTATTTTGATATATGGCAGATCCAACTCAGACGAATTTTTGTAAACAATCTCCTTTGTGTGTTCTCCAGACATTGGCGAAGTGATTAGTGCCCAACTGGCACGCCAGAATCGCCATAAACTAATAACTGAACTAAACTGATTTTTTATAAAATACATGTAAAGGTATGTTAGTAAGTAATTAAATAATTATGTACATTTTCACTAGTTACATCTGCGAGCTTTACCTTTTTTTAGATATATTACATACAGTCTAAAAATTGTAATAGCGAAATTAAATATTAGTTATATGAAAATAATTCTCCTAAAATCTTTGCTCTTTTCTGATCTTTATATTATTATTATTATTTATTTTATGGATAATTATTTATTAGTATGTATATAAAATAAAACAAAGATTTTCCATTAACATAATTTTAAATTTTCTCTATACACCCGAAAACATGATTCGGATAATAGGTACATCAAATTTATCTTCTACTTTGTTACACTTATACACACTAAGTTTATAAATAAAATAAAATCAGCTTCACGCTGTATCCCGCACACAGCAGACAGAGGCAGAGGGAACCTAGTGTTAAGACACTCCGTTCTCCACTTTCTCCCGAATTCTGGGGGCATTGCATGTTGAGTGGCAGAACTTAACGCCGCGCTTAACCTCGACACCAGAGCGAAGAAATGAAAATATAAATTTAAGTAAATATTTCATCTCCTCGAGCGGGGATCGAACCCATAACCAGTCGGTTTTTACAGTCACACCTCGTGCCGCCGCGCCACGACTGGGCTCTGTGTTTATACGTATATTTATTAAAAAAAAATGATTCTAAAACAATCTATTCAAAAAAATTATACACAAACATTCTTCCGAACACATAACATTTATTTCTGTTAATTAACACAAAAGAAAAGAGACAAAATATATTTAAATTGTAGTTACGAAGAAAAATCTTAATGTGAGCATTATACTGTATAATAGGCTAGGAGAAAACTGTAGATATCCATCTCCCGATAGCTATCTAAACTTTGACAAATAAACCACTACAAACAAGAAATATAAGGTGAGAATGAATTAATGAGACGAGACCTCCAGCAAGTATTAAAAGGACTAAGTTAAGGTGCGTCGTTACATAGCTGTATCAGGTTGCAAATTTAATATAGTAACTTTATTTTAAGTAGAAGTATTTATTATAGGCCGTCTTGAAGATATTTTGAAATTTACATTAACTTGTGACCACGTTTGATGCATTTTGTGGGAAAGTACGAGAAACGTATTTTACTTTCTTTTTCTTTTTTTAATTCTTATTGGCTTGTATTTGAATTTAAATGTGGGATAGCGTGTCCAGTAAGATTTTATGGTACAATAAGAATTAATAGAGCTAGCTCTCATAATATAAATACTTATTGGTACCTATGTATTCGAGTTGAACGAAATAATTAGATCGTCGGGAGACCGTCGATGTACAGCGGTACGGCCTCTGACTGCAAACCCGATGGTTGTTGGTTCAATTACCACTCGTGAGAGTTAATTATTTTTATTTTTCGTGGTTAGACGAATGAACGTGGTTGAATTCCACCATGCAAAATCAAACATTTTGCAGAAAATGGAATGGAGTGTCTTAAAACAAGGTTCCCACTGCCTACTTTGTTATATGCGGGATACAGCGTGAAACTGTATATTTTTTATCATCACATCCATAAAAAAACATAATTTATATTTAATATCATTTTTAATTGCTTAACAATAGCCACCTAACCACTATCAATAGATGAAAAATATAAATCATTCAAATTATACATACGAAACATAACAGTAGGTACTGTAAACGGCGCGTGCGCGTAGCTTTCTATGAGCGTTTGCAAATATCTATGCCTAAGTAGAGCCTCCGGTTGTGATTGGAGGAGCGTCGTGAGCACTACTCCGGCGGCTACCAATGACGGGCTTTGGCGCAACAATAGGCTGTTCTACGCCTGTGGTACTACCACCACTGTGACGTGCACTGCTTAGAATCTATACTAATAAGTATCACATACTTATAAGTATAGACTTATTGGAGGCCAATCGTGGCGCAGCGGCATGAGGTGTGACTGTGAAATTGACTGGTTGTGGGTTCGATCCCCACTCGAAGAGATGAAATATTTACTTAAATTTATATTTCCATTTCTTCGCTTTGGTGTCGAGGTTAAGCGCGGCGTTGAGTTCTGCCACTCAACACGCAATGCCTCTAGAATTCGGCAGAAAGTGGGGAACGGAGTGTCTTAATACTAGGTTCCCTCTGTCTACCTTGCTGTGTGCGGGATACAGCGTGAAGCTGATTTAATTTAATTTTATTTAATCATATACTAGTAAGCATATTGTAATATGCTCTTATATGAGCGTTATACGATCTAGCTGAATGTCAAACAAAGCAACTAATAAAATTTATAAATATTTATCAATTTCCGATCCCCACCCAACATCTATATTGGGCAGATGACATTTTCTATTAGCATTTTAATTAAAATGTGTTTTATACATAATTATTCGTGTTTCATAATATCTGTGCCATTGGATTTGGAAAAATTTTTGTGAAATGACACGAAAACATTTTAATTTACAACGTCGTTATAATCGGTAGCTGCTTTAAGCTGAATCAATGATATTAGTAAACAGGTCTATCATAGAAAGTGTGCAACTGCTCCACACCTGTCCAACGAAAACAACGGACCGACTAATTGCTTGTTAATAAGATACCAATAAGTCAAAAATTTCGGGTTTTTTTTGGCGTCACGCTGTATCTCGCACACAGCGCGGTAGTCGGCGAACCTAGTGTTAAGACACTATGTTCGGCGGAACTTAACGCCGCGCTTTGCCTTGACACCAGAGCCAAGAAAATGGAAGTATTAAATATTTAAATTCCTCGAGTGGGAATTGAACCTACAACTTGTCACGTTTACAATCACACTTAATACCTCTGCGGCATAAGTGCCCTCGTCTGTGCGCAGTATTATTAAAACCGTTATATGAAAAAAAAATCAGCTTTCAAAGTCGCCCGATGGGAATACTGTCGTTAATACGTATTAATGCATCCTTAACTTAAAAATACTTATCGTTTTATGGCATATGATGGCGAGCTGGACCCATTTGGAATTACACCTTAAACACTGATAATCATTACTTGGTCTAATTTAAAATCGTTGGCATAAATCAGATTCAACGTATAAGAAATCAATTTGGATCTTTAAAGACGATGCGACGTCGTAAAGTAATTAATTCTTAATTGTAATGACAGGTTGAATCCATCATTGGATACATTTGAGCATACGTAGAGTTCTTGAGACGATGAGATAAATTGAGTAGATTTGGGATAAAATTACAAGGAATGGAATAAATAACTTCTTAAATTGTATTATATATTATAGTTTCGGTGGAATTCGGATATTTTGGTTCATTGTTATTTAACCATATAAATTATAACACACTCTTTTATTCAACCTAATTAATATAATAAAAATTTCCTAGAAAGGCAGGCAGAGGAAACTTAGTGTTAGGATACTGCGTTATCCATTTTACCGCCGAATTCTGGAGACACTAGGACGAAATTATTAAATAGTTCATCACTTCGTCAAATTGGAATCGAACTCACAAGATGTCCTGTGTCTCAAGTTAAGCTATTAATAATAATAAACAAAAAAAGATATCAAAATTACAATTTTTAAATGAACAATGAAGTATGCAATAAGTAAGCTCAATCATCCAACGCAACGCGCAAACTTTTACGATGAAAATAAATAAAATTGCCACGCGCTGTTCAGCGCTGAACGTCTATGTAAAGTACAGTTGTAAAGAAATTTATTATCATACAGAGAATGAAATAAAACGAGACTGACTCCACAGACTGCCTCAGCCACAGCACATCCAAGAGGTTCATGTATTATTGACTTTATCATTTATAGAGACTATTTCTCGTGTGTGGTTAGTTTAATTATTTTGTTTTTTTCGGCTTCACGCTTTATCTCGCTTTTTGCGGGATAGTTAGAGGGAAGTGGTGTTAAGATAGTCTCTTCTCCACTTTCTGTCGAATATTCGAGGCATTGCATGTTGAGAGGCCGAACTCAATCATCAGACCAAATTAGCGCAAAGAAAGAGCAAAGAAATGAAAATATTCATTTAAATCAATTCATTCCCCTGAAAGGCAATCGAAACCGCAATCCTCGCATTACAGTCACACGCTTATGCCCCTGCGCCACGACGGCATATAACATAGTAGGTTATAAACAACACTTACACAGTAACCATAATGTATGGTACATTAAATACATGCAAATATAACATTATCTTTGTGTATAGTATAATAGTCACTTTCAAACCATCAATCAATTGATTGCTAATAATCAAGGTTAGAAGTGAGCATTTACAGATCATTCCATTTGAATTGATAAGTGCCCAGATAGCCTCGGGCGCACTGGTCTCGAGTGCCTGAGCGCGTATGTCGCGTGGTTACCAGCTATTAACTGTGTCTCGCTACTAGTCGTAGGAGATGTGCAATAAATTATGGGAATTATACACTACGGTGGTACGGCGGTACGTGCTCGTGTGATATATTGTGGAATGGCAACGCGCCTGAGTGCCTCGGTGTCAGCAAACGCAAAATTATACGCCCAACTGCGATGTTTGCCAACAACGCTAATACACCCTACACATAAAATACGTTTTTTATTTTTGATTGTTATTTGGTAAATGATAGCCTTCTAGAGGGCTAGAGAAGTTATTGCAGTAACTAAGCATAATTTAGAGTGCGAGAGTGTAGTACGACGTTTGTTTCGATGACAATCGGTATCTGTCTGTGTCCTCTGTGGCCGCTTCGTCATTTATATGGCTTGTATCTCGTAACTAATAATATCTTACCTGAGAACAGATTGCAGCTTTGATTCGCTTATTAAAAATAAACGTACATACAAACATACAAACGCACAGCAAGTACTAGTTATCTAATAAGACAAACCATATAAACAGTAAACAGACCGCACAGTGAGAGCGATATGATTAGGCAAATATTGAGGCTAATTTATTCCCTACGGCGTTTTTCTTATAACATACTTACATATAAAAGTATATAAATCTATACAGATGCTACTTTACTTTTTATGCCTTTAAGTTGACGATAATTTAAAATAAAAGTACCATATTTTCAAAGCTGTGACGAACGAACACGCGTAACCGATACGGTTATTAAAGATATCAATAAATTCAGGGAATGACAACGTAATTACAATGAAGGCTCACTGAAAACGTCCGCATAATCGAGGCTCTCTGATAACGGTGGCCGGTTGGTGCCGTCCATTAAGTCAGTCTTTGTAATCCAATTAAATTATAATTTAAGTTTAAAATTACATATTGTCTAAAGAACGACATGTTCGCGTCGATACTTTTTTGTTCAGTGCGTGATATTAAGTACGATTATAATTATATCGACGGTTTAATCGTTTCTAAAGAATAAAATCGGCTTCACGCTGTATCACGCACATAGGCGTAGTCAAAAGGGACTTAATGTTAAGACACTATATTCCCCTCTTTCCTCCAAATTCCAAAGAACCGATCAAGGCATTGCGTGTTGAGTGCCGGAACTCAACGCTAGGCTTTTGCCTAAGTTTCAGAGCAAAAAATGAAGGGGATCGAACCCACAACCGCCACGTTACAGTCACACCCTTACGCCTGCGCCACCATGGCTTTAATAATTTCTGTAGTGTTATATTATACACAGTTGAATGATTAATTATAATTATATATTAATAAAATTTAAATATGCTGAGCCACGTGCAGTCAATTTCTTCATAGTTATTAACATTATTAATAGCGTACAGCTTAGATATTTTAGACAGTTTGGTGTGATAACTCATTTGTTGAACGGTTCTATTTGGCGCAATAATTACACCGATACATTCGTGTTACTATTAATGGACGCGCCAAAGATATAAAATATTGGATTTTTAATTACCTAATATAAAGCGTGAAATGTTTGGAATGGAAATTGAAACCCTCTGGCGTTTTTCTTATTAATTGATCGTTAGCTACTGTTCTATAAAGTTTTATGTTTCACAGTTTGAAGAAAGTTTGATGGTCAACTTTAACAGCTCCGCGAATATGGTCGATCGTATCGTGTTAATTGGCGATATCAAAATGAGATGCGGTTCGTTATGTGAACCAGTAAATGCGGCACTTAAAATTTTTACATTGCTTCGAGCTGATGCTAAATAATTGTTATTATCTATAGACTGAAAATGAAATAGATAGAAATTATTCAAATTATATTTTATGTTATTACCATATTATGAGGTCAGTGTGACTGTAAAACCGACTGGTTGTGGGTTCGATCCCCACTCGAGGAGATGAAATATTTACTTAAATTTATGTTTCCATTTCTTCGCTCTGGTGTCTTAACACTAGGTTCCCTCTGCCTAACCTGCTGTATGCGGGATACAGCGTGAAGCTGATTTAATTTAATTTTTGATCATATTACATAGTAGAAACTGTACCAAAATATACTTTAACACTGCATATTTATCTATAAGGCACTCAACAATAACGCCATCTTTACAATAGCTACGGAAGTATGAAACTAAGGGTTGATACTGTATAACGATTTTAGTTCGTCTTTGCTAAGGGTGGAATGTAGATGGCGGTGATGATTTCTTTTAAGGGATGATTTATATGCAAGTCATGTTTTGTTTAAATAATAATTATTAATATAATAGTCATTATTGCATAAAATTAGAAATTGTTATTGTATTTTAAAAAGGATAAAATAGTTTGTTTTGCCATTTTAAAAGGGTTCTTACATTTATATTTTATACTCTCCTGTCTGGCGCATATCTCGGTGATGAAACGGAGGTGACAATATTGCAGTGTGCACGGGCAGGATAAATGATAACATGGCTTATACATTTTAGCATGTTTTGATTAAAAAATGTCTACCACATACATATACTTTGGAAATTTTCATTGATATTGAAATTTATTTTGCATACTACATAGATATTTTTTAAATATTAGAAACTTAGTTTCAAATATATATATGTAATTAAATATTATTGTAATTATCTCATTCAATTTAAATTGTTGTTAAAAAATCGAATAATATAATATTTTTACTAGCGACCCACCTGCGGCTTCGCCGGCATGAACTTAGCTTTAAAATTATTATCATATATAGTTTTTATTTTCAATTTATTTAAATATCATTTTTATTTATTTTATATTTTAATATTTAAAAAGCACATTATTTTAAATTAAATACATTTTTAAATATAATAAGGTATCGTGTGCGGTGACGTTACGCATCGTATGAGCTGCGTAGAGGGAGAACTGTGTCGCACACGCCACACACCTGCCTACAACCTGACGCCGGGCCAAACTCGTCAATATATATTTAACTTCTGCAACGAGCTAGTGCTACTTTATTGTAATTAGATTCAAAATTGACATGGTCAATGGTCATTTGGTATAAGCCTACTATTACTATTATTGAGACTGACAGGGGACGTTTACGACGTCGCATAATGTATACTTACAGATGGACGTCAAAACTCTGAACAAATAAATATAAAATTATAAGATATATGCGTTGCCCGCATATTATTGAAGCATTTCATTTTAATTATATACAAGCTGATAGAGCAAAATTAAGTAGAGTTTTTTTTTAAATTATGCAGATTTTCCACAATGTTGTTAAAATGATTGCTTGCAAAATAAAGATGAGTTTATATTGTAAGTTACAAAAATATACTCGCGCCCAGTGTTCAACAGAGCCTGTTACATTTTAATTTTGCATTATTGTATAAATTTTATATTTTATCATGTAAAGAGAACAAAATAGATAATTTTAAAATATTTTAAGTATTATACGGCATCAATCAAACGGGTCACAGACCGATCGAGATATTATGTAAAGGAACTGATGATGGGATGCACCTGTCCTAAATAGTTTGCCTATTTGACAGAAAAAGATAATTTCAGCTACGATCTATAAAAAAATAGTTTTTGTTTTGGATTTTGTCATACATTGGGGTTATAAAACCCTTACACATTGAGTTACATGTTTTACCTCATTATATTACACCAATTTAGGGCACTAGGCTCAATAAAGACAAATTAGCCTAGTTTATTGTAAAAACCAAAGCTCTAACATCATAAACGCAGTACAAGCGTCGAAAGCGTTTATAGCGTCCATTTCGCCTAACGACGTCTAAATAGACGATACCAGTGAGTCTCGTCGTCCGAACATGGTAATGGACAGGATAATTATGCGTAACAACGTGCAACAATAGCGGCGCGGGCCGCGCTGGTTCTATGGCATAATAAGAGCCGGCTCATTTTGATGAAGGCGCAACAAGTAGCAGTGCGGCGGGCGCGGGCGGGCGCGGGCGGGCGCGGCGGGGGGCGCGGGGAGGGGCGCGACGTGCGCGCGCGCGCACGGCACGCGCCCCACCGCCGCCGCGCGCCGCTCTCTCTACTTAGTGTCGGGGGTGCGCGCCACCTCTGCCAATCCACCGGCAACCTCCGCGGCACGCACTCGTGCGCTCGTCTCCGTTTAATATTCCCTTTTTTACACTCGCGATGCCGATGGCGGCGATTCACGCTTATCAAAATCTCGGCGTAGGCCAAAAGCTTACGCAGCTACAGAATTCTGCGCCTAGGCGTCTAGCGCCCGCTACCGTTGACCCGGCGCGGTGTAAGAAAAGATCATCTTATCTTAGTCAGCCTTATCCGACACAACCTGCATCCGTGGCTCGAAGAAACGCAAGAGAAAGGAATAGAGTGAAACAAGTTAATAATGGATTTGCGGCCCTTCGCCAACACATCCCCTCTGCAGTTTCAGCTGCATTAGCAGGTGGCAGAGGATCATCGCGAAAATTAAGCAAAGTTGACACTTTAAGACTTGCTGTTGAATATATTAAGAGCTTAAAACGTTTGTTAGAAGAAAATGATGAAGGATGTCCTGAAACCCAAATGAATTTAAGTTTAAATGCTAATGGACCTCAGACTCCTCCTTCTTCCGAAGAATCTCATTCACCTGCGCCTTCATTAATATCAGAAAGTTCAGCGGGACCAAATTGTCACGATGCTTATGATACCTATGAACCCATGAGTCCAGAGGATGAAGAGTTACTTGATGTAATTTCTTGGTGGCAGCAGCAATGATCCATGAGGTGAGTTGACTTATAATGTTATTTAATTATTTTATTCCATTACAATTATCGTGAAATAATGTATAATCTAAGGAAACTTAAAGACTTCCAAGTTTGTAATATTTTGCAACACATTGATAAAAGGCCAAGGTTACATGAAAAACGATAAGATAGTGGTTATTAAATCTAACAAATGAATCTTCTAATGTTGACATGAGCTTCAAGGCTTTGATAGTTCCAAATTCTTATCAGTTTGTTTGTATATTTGTCGCGACTGAGTTTATTTTAGCCTTATCATTTTTTTTCAATTTGAAGACATATTCAAGTTTTTATTGTTTGCAATATTTCTAGCCATTTCATTATAAAAAGTTCAGGTAAATAATAAAAATACGCTAAGCCTTTTGTCCTATTCGTTAGTCACGGTTACCTACCGGGTCAGGTCTGCGCTTTATGTTGCACAATTTGAAAGGAGATTTAGGACCCTCTGCTTTGAGATCCAAAAAATAAACATATATACCATTATGACTGCGCATTGAACCGTCCCGGCAGCCTATCTATTCTTTGTTGAGATTGTCAACAAAAAAAAGCATAATAATGTCTTTGACGTTTTGAAAATTTATAAGAAAAAATTCAACAATTTTTTTTCCTAGCTTAGTTGGTAGGATGATTTTTACTAAGAAAATAAAATAAGATTTAATAGATCCTATTGGACCCGCATGTTACTTTTCTCTAGCCAACTAACAATTACTACTAACAATCTTGTGGTTCGCCCCGCATGCAGTGAGAAATTGCACATAAAAACTAGTGTATTCTAATTACAACAGGTCCTTGTGTACCGCTCAGATTTGTAACAAGTGGAAACAGGTTTCTCTTCAGTCGCAACTTTTGTTTATTTATCTCAAATCAATATGTGGCATCCGGTCAGTGAGAGCTATCGACACGTTTTGCCATATGGTCCATCTTTGCAAAAGTCAAGCCTGGTAGCGCCATTGAAAAACTTAAATTGAATCTCGCAAAAAATTCAAGCTCATTCCGTCGCCCATTAATTTATTATGCCGGAAGACCAAATCTCTAGAGGAAATGGAAGGGCGTTTAGAAGCACACGTGTTACAATATTTGCTAAGCACTAAACAAACACCTGGCCGCTACAGTCACTTTTTCATAGGAATTATGCATAAAATATTCAAATTGAGTTTATCGAAATCTATCCCTACTTAGATAATTTTAAAAGATCAACTTTTTATTAAATTTATTTTATCTTTAAACAGGTATCGTGACATATGGTGATCACAAGGCATTGAGCGGCTTTTTGATTGTGAAGAAAGAAAAAAGAAGTATTCGCTTCAAGAAGGACTTGAACATCGGAGCGCACGGGACTCCGGGAGAACCTTTAATTAGGCGCAATCAGTATATTTCTAATGAGAGGGGATAATGGTGGACTATAACGATCCCACCGATGCATTCCGCCGAGCGACTGAGCGACCGAACTCTGCTTACATTTCGTACCTCGATTTGATGAAATAGCAGTATCAAGACTGAAGACAAACGTTCGTTTAACATTAAGTTCCATAAAAGCATTTACTAATATTTTAAGACTTATAACACACTGTGCCTTTATAAACCCGTATCTTAGCTTCCAATAAGTTAGATTTATAGTTAAGTTTTAATAGTTTATCTAGTCATTATTGTTTACGGTTTATCTGGATAGCTAAGAATATGGTTTCATTTTTACGATATGGTGATTTCATTCTGTATGATATACAAAATAAGGTCAAAATAATTATATTGAGAGAAAGACTTCTAATGTAAATATGTCTGTAAATAGTTTTAGCACCCTAAGACAGATTCCTAATAATTTAAGATTATATAGTTGTTAATAAAAATTCCTTAAAGAAATCTTCAACATCCAACCGTGAGGTTGTCTGTATATAAATATATACAATTTATATCATACGCCTGTTTTTTATTCATACCTATATTACTAATTCTGTATTAGTATAGATTTAAAGAAACTTTATTATAGAAAAGACACATTGTCACTTATGCGATAACACAATTTAAAAAATAATTAAAGTATTTTTTTTTCATAAAATAATACATTAAATAATATTATTATATAATTTTGATGGATTTAAAATTTGATTATAAATGATAGCAAAGCATATAAAAAAAATAATAATTCATTTCTATATACTCGTATAAAAATTATATATTGCTTATAATCATTATAATATTACATTGAATAATTGAATATTTTATATACATACATAATACATAATAAATTTATACACAATATTCGAGGACAATGCTTTTGAATTGTGGAACCCAGCACCACCGTTTGTATTATTGGAACAAGTAAATGTTAATAATTTAATATTTAGGTTCCTCCAACTCGAAATTTCACTCATAAAGTCTTACTAACATTTTAATTGGAATACTATAGTTTTATATCAGGTGCGCAGTTTTAAATAAAATAGAGCCTAGATAGTTTCCAGTCCTAATAGGTATAAAACAATAAAAATTTGGTCTTTCACCATGTTCAGAGATATCTGAATCTTGCTTGTACATAGAAACCTTAGTGGATAACTCTGAAAATCTTAATGAGCAAGTCCAACTCACACTTGGCAAGTTCTATTCTGTTATAAATAAAAATATTTTTGTATGATAAATAAATAGTTTTCTTTCTCAATCAATTCTTCATCTACATTAATAGCGGTAATTTCTTCAGCTAAGTGACCAATAAATCAAAAATAAGTATTGTTGTTCAACGATTTCCAATCAATTTCAAGTTAACATGACAGGTTGTGGATTCGATTCCCATTCGAAGAAAGAAAAGAAGTTCGGTATTGAGTCCTGCCACTCAACACGCAATTCCACGAATTCAGGGGGAAGTGGGGAACAGATTGTTTTAACACTAGGATCCTTGTACTACCTGCAACTACGACGTATCCCGCATAAAGCCTATCTTGCAACATGCGGGATATGGCGTGAATCTGAAAAAAAATAGATTAATAAATAATTAAAAATAATTTACTCCTACGAATCGGAACTTTAATTGTAATTAAGCTCACGGTACATGGTTGTGATAAATTGTTTATCGGCCCTTTAGGCATAAGTAGGTATGTACTTAAAGTTTACTTGTCAATCGTCGCAAGCTTCAAGGCTTTCGCTTTTAATTTCCGGTTGAAATTTCTGATCTATATTTACTATCGAATTAATCATGTGATTCAAAATATGTTTAATGGCAAAGTGAATGATTGCTGTACCTGTCTGTTCTTATAAATAATTTTAAAATTTAAACATTAATGATTCCTTAAAATTTGGTTTTATTAAATTTTTCAAGATCGGTTAAAGTTGGGTTATTCTAGAAAACGATTTTAACTATAAGACCTACGCGATACACAATTTTGTTATAAAATCCTTAAAAAAATTAAAGATAAAACTTAGGATAAAATCTTAGGCATACTATTAAAAAAAGTTTTCCTTACGCATCCATCATCCAGACTAGATTTGATGCTCGCTAAAGCAAAATATTTTTGTGATAAAATATGTCTGCGAAATCAAATTAACATTAACCACGACTACATTGAGCTTATAGCCAAACACCAATTTTCTACGATGATATAAAAATTAAAGAACAATCTTATATGATAGAAAATTAAAATTCTCAGGGGAAGCTTGATATTGTACAGGCCGCTAGTCAGCGTTGTGTTACGTTGTTATAATTATATGGATTCGCGAATAATTACGTATCCACCAATACTCAGTTGCAAAATAACATAACAAAAGGTACTTTAACTACACGTGCCTCAACTCAGATTTCATTTCGTTAAAAAGGAATATTTTTTCCTTTCAATAAACATGACGATATTGTATTTAATTTTGAAAAGACAAGAGGGCACCGCGATCACGTCGCAAACCCGCCCAGCGAATTCAAATTGCAATAGTAATTTTTGATAATGGAAGGGGAGCCCGAGCCATTATGGGTGGATATTTCCGTCTGTGTATTAATTGTTTGAACTTGTTGCTCTTTAAGAAACGGGACAGACTAGATGCGACGGAAACGCGCCCCGCACACCTGTAAATATTCGCGTAATTTCGTCGATCATATACTGTACTATTAATTGTTTAGCGCTATATATGTAGTATACGTCTGGTATTTAGCAAGTTTTTTGTGTTGTTCATCTACAGAAAATAACTTGTTTTTTGATTGATAGTTGATTAAAATGAACAATTGACAACGAGTCATTATTTGAGTAAGCTTTAAACTGGTTGGTTGTCATTTTTTCGTATATAATAATGTAACTCCCGATGGAAATAATTCAACGTCTTGTTTCTAAGACAAGTTTAAAAGGAATATATATAAAAAATAAAGAATTGAAGTATGCAATATGGATAATGAAGGGCTAGGAACTTCTATGCATGATACTGTCGTAGCATCTCTAAATCTGTCCATAAAAACACAAACAGGTATTTATACAGCTTATAATCAATTATTGTATCCATAATATAAAAATATTGTAGATAATTCTGAAAACTTAATATAACATAATTTTGGATAAAGCTTAACTGCTTGCGTTTCGTCGCTCGAGCGCACTCGGCTCAATTCGTGCGTTGCGCACGCGTCGGACGCGCGACAGCTGCCGCCTGCGAAGAAATCATTGGTTTATGAAAACAAAAAATGTGTAATCAATTCGGTCTTGTTTTTGATCTACTTATTTGTAATAAAATTAAATAGAAAATGTTAAGATGAGGAAATATTTGCTTGTTAAATAGTTATATATAATTATTGTAAAGGTTACTACAATAATTTACTTTAGACACATTAAGTACTGATTAAGGAAATACTTTAATACTCGTGCTTATCATCAGCATTCTGCTTTTCAATAACTTTTTTTTTCTTTTTCACGCTGTACCCCGCATATGGCAGGGTAGACATAGGGAACCTAGTGTTAAGATTCTACGTTCACAAAAATGCAGAAATGAAAATATAAAATATTTTATTTTTTCGAGTGGGAATCGAACCTACAATCTGTTGGGTTTTCAGTCATACTCTTATGTCTCTGCGCCACAACTAGCTTCAAGTTCAATATTTTACAAAAAATACATTTCTCTAAGTGTATGTAAACAAAAAAAAACTGTTTTACCTGTTTCATAAAAATACATCTTGAAACTGTCCTTGAAACGATACAACCGTCAATGGGTTGTGACCTAAATTCGTTCACTGCTTTAAATAAAAACACACGAACAACTTCTCAAAATACATCATGGTTACTTTACATAATGAAAGGTTTTCGAAAAACTGCTAGCCCATCATCAAAATAGAAAATTTTCTCTACTGACATTGATAAATTTATTTCTTCTCCGTTTATCAGATGCCGCTGTATCATAAATTTTAAGCTAAATCGCAATAAACTTCATTAATGTTCTTTAATGAATTGAGGATCAGAAGCAGGTAGCGGTTTTTAAATATTTTGAATATCTTGCCCAAATTCTTTTCAACTAATTGTAAGCAATTTTGTCACCCCAATTTTTAACTTAATATACTGCGTTCTTCTTTATGCCACCCTTAAGATACCAATGTTGCCTATAAATCAAGCATAATACTAACCAAAGAAAAGTCAATAGTAATTTGAGTATCAGCATAAATGTCTTTCTGATTTATTTAATAAAATAATATTTATGTATTGGAAACAATTAATAATCTTAATGAAATAAAATTAACTTCAGCATTTATTGTTTATATAATTACGTTTCTTACTAAAGTTAATCATGCTTTTCTCATACTAGTAGATATTTGACATTGATTTGGATGTCTTTAAATATTTTGGCTAAAATTATAAATTCCATTATAAACTTTATAAGAAATAATAAATAATATTCGACAAGTAGAATTACGGGATGTGCAACAACAGTTCATCGACCGGACCAGGTGTTAGTGACGGTAAATATTTAATTTATCAATGGACTGAAGAAATTACGTGATAATGATAATACGACCACTATGGAACTGACCTCACACTATAATGCTCCAGATTACATTACACGACATATCAACTTAATACTGTCATTCCGCATAATACCTGTCAAACTGATTGACAACTGTATTTTAAGCCCTATTAACGCTATTGAGATTAAACGTAACTGAAAGCTATTTAAGAATGGTTAAATTTATCAAACTTGATTGTAGAAAGAGGTAATTTTATGTGTTTTTTTATCTGTGATCTATTATCTACGTCTATATGATTAAATTGTAACTGATCGATGTCTGTATAAGAATTGGGGAAATCTATTAGTGGGGGAATTCATCATTGTAATAGAATTCAAATTTTTATTTTTTTTTATTTTTGTTTGTTGGTCTGTACGCTTATGCACGCTAATCTCAGAAACGGCTTAATCGATTTAATTGTGGTTTTCAACATGATTATTTTGGCAAACTTTCCTTAACATTTAGTGTTAGTTTTATTTTAATCGGTTCATAAATAAAAAACTATATTAATGTAGATTTTATTTTTATAAAGTTTTTTTTTGACAAAATTGTTATAAAGTAAATGTTTTCTTGTAACTTTCGTTTCAAATATACAAATCTTCAAAATATTTAAAATATTTATGTATAAGAACGCAAAAGTAATTCAAATTAGTCAATAAGTACTTGTTTAGTCCAAGCGGGCGAAGCTGCGAGCGGGTCGCTAGTACCTACTGTATAGATATATTAATATTTATTTTTGTATTTACATACGAACAAACATATATATAGTAAATAGATTAGAAGAAAAAGTAAATCTTATCATTACTATTAATTGTTCTAAAATTATAAAAACACTTATTATTATATAATAATTTTTTGTAACGGAAAAGGTAAAAAGAAAAAACGTATTTGTTCTCCATATTCTATTTCTTTTACGTCAATTAAACAAAAACCAAATTATAAATGTTTGTAAATATATAAAGATTAGTATAACATAATAGTTAAACTTAAATTTACTATTAATATCGTTAAATTAATTGTAAAGGTTAATTTATTCTTTTCGCCAAGTAAACTATTCAGTAGGATCTCACGTCACTCAGTGTTTCGCTCTAATGAAGTTGGTTGAGATCGAAAAAAAACTCGCCGTCGGTGGTCCTCTGTCACAGAAGCTCAATTATGCAGCCTGTAGGTATGCCCGAGAAATTTTCCATACCAATAATTGACAGTAGCTATGCATTTTACATATTAGTGGTCAAAGAGATGAGGTAAATATGCTATATTTTACAATCACAGACAGATAAATTAAACTGATTTTTTTTTATCAGCTTCACGCTGTATCCCGCACACAGCAGCTTAGGCAGAGGGAACCTTGTGTTAAGACACTCCGTTCTCCACTTTCTGCCGAATTCTGGAGGCATTGCGTGTTGAGTGGCAGAACTCAACGCCGCGCTTAACCTCGACACTAAAGCGAATAAATGGAAATATAAATTTAAGTAAATATTTAATCTCCTCGAGTGGCGATCGAAGCCACAACCAGTCGGTTTTACAGTCACACCTCGTGCCGCTGCGCCACGACTGGCCTCTGAATTAAACTGATTTAGTTATTATATTAAAAAAAGACTTATAAATTAATACAGACAGTGCGTATAAAATGACTTGTAACTTAAAATGATCCCAGAATACAGGTTCCTTAATCATAGAGGGTAAGGCACAAGAAAATCGGCAAAAATTAAACAGGACCCAAGTACTTGTAGCTACGGCGTCATACACGCTCCCAAATAATAACCGACAATTATCGTATATTAGCTGCAGTGAAATTCGATTCGACTCAATTTACTTCACGGTAGTGAGCAAACCAAATTTGCTAAATACATTTTACCCGAAATTGTCTTATAATACTTAATAACAGGCCAGTCGTGGGGCAGGGATATACGCGTGTGGCTGTAAACGCGACAGGTTGTGAATTCGATTCCCATTTGTGGAAGTTAAGTATTTATTATTTTGCTTTTTTCGCTCTAGTGTCGGGGTAAAACGCGGTGTTGAGCCTCGCCGATATATGTTAAGGTTTACATCAACAGGCAATGTCTCCAGAATTTGACGCAAAGTAGGGTGTCTACAGTAAAACTACTAACTCTCCTTCCTCCTCCTCCTTCTGCCTACCCTACTACATGCGGGATACAGCGTGAAGCTGAAAAAAAAACTTAATTGCATATTAGGCACTAGCTCTCTTATAACGTTTGTGGGAGTGCCGACTTGCTCTTACCATGAAATTATCGATTACTAAGCGTAATCAGATGCAAAGCGATCGAAGCAGGAAGTTTTTCCTTAAACATGCAATTTAATAAAACACCTAGTACTTTTTTTATTAGATTCCCACTATACGATACTGTGCAGGAAAATGTAGCAGAGTAGGTAGAGGGAATCTGGGAACCTAGTGTCAAGATACTTCCATTCTCCACTTTCCACAGAATATTTTTCCTTGGGGGATTGCATATAACGGCGGAACTTAACTCCGCGCTTTGCATCGTTACAAATATGAAATATTCCACTATAAGAGTGGAAATCAAACCACAAACATCGCGTGAACAGTAGCACGCATGTGCTCTTGCTGCTGGATGGCATCCATTTCTTTGTATTTATACATATAACACTTTAGTGTACCTCCAGATATACTTATAGGTAAGAAAGTTATTTTTTTTCAGCTTCACGCTGTATCCCACACACAGCAGGGTAGGCAGAGGGAATCTAGTGTTAAGACACTCCGTTCCCCACTTTCTGCCGAATAACATTTATTATATCCAATTAAGATTAAAACCGAATAAAATGAAAGTGTAAAAATAAAAAACCCCACATTGCTAATCGGGAGCATTACATCGATAAAGTACGTTATAATCACAGAATCGAGCGACATTTATCAACGACTAACGAGTCGATAAAAAAAAATTAAAATGAAAACCATCACAATTTCTGGTTGGGAGTAATTTGTTAATGCGTCTCTTTAAAGGTAGCGCCGATGGTTACTTTTTTTTATAAATTGCTGTAAATTTTAATGTGTAAGAGTCATTTTACTATGTTTTTCAGCTTCACGCTGTATCCCGCACACAGCAGGGTAGGCAGAGGGAACTTAGTGTTAAGACACTCCGTTCCCCATTTTCTGCCGAATTCTAAAGGTATCGAGTGTTGAGTGGCATAACTCAACGCCGCGCTTTGCCTCGACACAGAACGAAGAAATGGAAATATAAATTTAAGTAAATATTTCATCTCCTCGAGTGGGGATCGAACCCACAACCAGTCGGTTTTACAGTCACACTTTATGTGCCTGTGTGTCAATGTTTATGATATAAGATAAGATTCACTAATATGTCTCGAATTTTACGACGCTTTTAAATGTGCGGTAAATTATTATTTTCATATTAGATATATTATTATCAGTTGGGATTTTCTAAGTTATTGACTTTTAATTTTATATTAAATTCCAATACTGGGTTCAAGAGGAATGCCGTATTTTCGAAGTAATACATAAGACACGTTATACGCTTCTTTTACATAATATTATATTTTTTATAATAGATAGATAGATAAACTCTTTATTCTCTCAGTGTATCATACATAGAGGAAGTAAAGCATTTTACAAAAAAATACAACAAAGATGAAATTGAAAGAGTTAACAAATCTATATTTTGCGTATAGAGGTAGTATGCAAATCCAATCTTATTATTACTGGCGATCTAAATAGACCGGCCTCCATGACTGGTTGTGTGTTCGATCCCCAATCGAGGAGATGAAATATTTACTTAAATTTATATTCTATTCTATTTCTTCGCTCTGGTGTCAAGGCAAAGCGCGGCATTGAGTTCTGCCACTTAACACGCAATGCCTCCAGAATTCGGCATAAAGTGGGGAACGGAGTGTCTTAACACTAGGTTCCGTCTGCCTACCCTGCTGTGTGCGGGATACAGCGTGAAGCTGATTTATTTATTTTTATCTAAATAGACAAGTTTGATATAATTGCATTTTACAACCGCAAAAATGATTTATTTAAATTATTATATTTTTTCTTATTATCAGGACATTCCAAGTCATTCCAAATTTATCAATTTCTAAGTAACAATTCCTTCATTTTAAGATGTAATTCTAACCGCATCAATTTTCTGTTTGATTGCTTAGATCAAGGTAAGGCACGAGTCAAAGTTAGTGAACTGAAAAGTTCAACGCATTCAGTCGAGAAAAAGTAAATAAGAATAAATTCACATAACATTCTTTTATACAAAACGTATTTAGGTAAATAACTAATTAACATTATGTTTAACATTTTTATTTCTTCGCTGTGGTGTCGAGGCAACCCGTGGCGTTAAGTTTCGCTGTTCAACATGCCTTCATAATTCGGCGGAAAAGAGGAGCGGAGTGTCTTAACACTAGGCTCCGACTGCTTTCCCTGCTGTATGCAGGATACAGCATGAGCTAGGAGTGAAAAAAAAAAAACCTATAATACCCAATCAGAAATATTTTTAATATTCTTATTGATAGCACATGTATGTTTATAAAAACTTACTTTCAATGATATTATAAATCTTCTAATCGAATTTACACTATTTTAAGCATTGGCCAGTCCAAATTGACGCCAGTCGTAGTGCAGGGGCACATAGTGTGACTGTAAAACCGACTGGTTGTGGGTTCGATCCCCACTCGAGGGGATGAAATATTTACTTAAATTTATGTTTAAATTTCTTGACGCTGGTGTTGAAGCAAAGCGCGGCGTTGAGTTCTGCCACTCAACACGCAGTGCCTTCAGAATCCGGCAGAAAGTGGGGAACGGAGTGTCTTAACACTAGGTTCTCTCTGCCTACCCTGCTGTGTGCGGGATACAGCGTGAAGTTGATTTATTTTATTTATTTAAGCATTGGCAACTCACTTTATTCGCTATATAATATGTAGATATTCGTAATGCTGTTCTAAGTTTACGACGTCTTAGCACGCAACTAATGAAACAGAAGCTGTTTCTTCTGGCATCGGTATTAATTTGGATTGTTTAAAATTCATTAAGTGTAATTTTAGATTCTCATTTCATAAGAAATTTCGTATGTCAGAATAAGTCTGACATACGAAATTGCTTTCTTATATTTATTTATCTGTACTATTTATAATTCCTGCTTGCGGTCAATTTTGTTATGTATAATTTATAGTTGGATTGTAAGACTAGTTCTTTGTATTTTATGCAAATGTATAAATATAGAAAACTTGGGCTTAAATAAAGATATTCCAAGGGATTTGGGAGGTGTAATATTAAAGTTTTTTTTTATTAATATTACTAAAAGTTTAAATTGATGTAGGAAACTTGCCATCATCACGATGGCTCGTGAATGATTACGGGTTCGAATACTTATATAATAAAATGAAATTTACAAATTATTTTTAATATTTCTCTTACAAAGTGCAAAGTTAAAATAAGACCAATATATTGATCGCAATTGAAATAATAAATGACTGCTAAGTTCTGAAAGATTTTTTTTTATAAAAATATATTAGCCAATCTTAGAAAAATCTATATAATAATATATCTGATTTCAGATTTAAAAAATATTTTAATATATATCAACTTTAATTTTATAAGATGAGGCGCATCCAACGATTCCTTATAATTGTCATTAATGTAACATGAAGGTAAACCATAGATAATTTAGTGTAGAGAGGGTAATCAGAGTCGGTCGCTAATGGGCGGTAGTCGCAGAACGAATCTGTCTATCCGACTGGTCGACGAAAGATACGGAACTGATTCGAGGCGGTAGGTAAATTACTGGTGTAATTCACTTGGCTACCGGTTTTATTGATGTCCTTTGTTTTGTAATTTAAAAATAATAAATATTAATAAAATATATATTTTGAAACAGGAATCGAGAGAGAGAAATGATATGTCAAATTTATAAAAAAAAATAAAAATGTAGAAATTTTAGTAAAATACAAGAAGGAGGATATATTATTATCTATCTACAGATCAATTATCGGTACATTGAAATTTACTAAACATTAAATTATAAAATTTCACACAAACACACTACATACGGGCAATATTTGGATTTTTTTTATATTAAATTACTAATAATAATTTAATCAATACACCAGAACTGGTTCAACACCTATTCACCACGCCTTGGCTATTCTTATTTTAATTATTAAATTTTTCACACAAAATCATGTATCACTCAATATTCAAATTTAATGTTATTCCATTAAAGAAAGTTGTATTTTGATGTGAAAAGTCAAATCCACTATTTTGGTGGTCCAGTTCGGGTAAGTCAGTAATAGCAATGACGAATTGGACGTTTCCCGCCCACAGCTATTACTTTAATGATTTTATTATTAAAAATATAAGAAAATTTGAATTAACTACATTCATTTACACACGTTAGCGGTGTCTGTTGCCGCGGTTATTTCACGTAGTATCTCTAATAGCAAGATTAATCGATATCAGATCGGATGATTTAAGGTCTCATTAAAATAAATGTAGAGCATTTACCAGTTCATGCAACAGCTTAATATCGATATAAATAACTTTGTATTATGCAAGATATTACTTTAAGAAAGTTTAATGAAGTCGTTAAAATTTTTTAAATTTGCTCTAATGCGAAACTAATTATATTTTATTTTTTTATCAGCTTCACGCAATATCCCGCACGTAGTAGGGTAGGCAGAGCGGACCTAGTGTTACAGTCCTCTCCACTTTCTGCCGAATTCTGGAGGCATTGCGTGTTGAGAATGAAAAAGGCATTGCGTATGGAAATATAAATTTAAATAAATATTTCACCTCCTTGAGTGGGGATCGAACCCACAACCAGTCGGTTTTACAGTCACACTTTATGCCACTGCGCCACGACTGGCCTCAATTATACTTTATTGTTTGCATATTTCTGACAACGTTGGCACGTATCTAATTACATTGGCTATAATCTCAAATCATGATCATGGAAAACAGAGTGTCTTGGCACTATGTTTTTTTTGTCTATTGTGCTACAGCGATAAGTAAAAAAAAATACTTTCAAAAATTGATAAAATCTGTTTGAAAGCACGTGTCTTCTTAAACAAAGTATACATTTTTTTGTGTTCTTCAACTTTTTCTTATCATGAGGACTTGCCTCACTAATTAATGCGTCACCACTAAAACTATACAATTTTTTTCGCACACCAATAACACGGTGACTTACACAACATAGTACCTACATTAAGGACTTCTAGTAATAGATGCAATTAAAGCTAACCACCGAAGCTCTTTATAGACACAAAGAACGATGTAAGTTTTAATTATGCCATTATTTTTAATTTAGTCCCGACTCTTGGACAATTTCTCATAACGCCGGTCTCGCTGGGCAGCTCGGATGGTAGCGGTCACGCATGCTCACGTTTAATTCAAGCCAATCAGGGACTGATTACACGCATTACTCGAACACAAACTAACATTTTCACTATTTATCGATCTTAATCCTTTGATCATAGAGTCTATTTTACATTATCTTGTTACGTATTTATGTATATTGCACGAGTTGATAGCAGATATCATGCAATGTCACTGCATACTGTAGTACACCTAACGATGTAAGTACTATCCCTAGCTAGTAGAGCTAAGTGTAGCTATAAGTTTTTCAAGGGCAATTGAGAATAATATCGAATTGTGAACAAGTTTGTTTTTTTATGTGAATACGATTTTCATATTTGATGAACCCATAACATTATATTTAAGCACTTATTGATTCACGAATGTGAGTTGTTACATTAAAAATATTAACATATACCAAATATAAATTCTGATTTGGATCGTCAGTTATTTACTTATGATTTATACAAAAACAAGGAGAAACAAGAGACCGAGGGTACGCAGCTCAAAATTATGGTCAGACCAAATATCCCAACATCCAGAGATACCCATAAGCGCGGCTATCCATCAGACCAGCAACCCTACGTACAGAAGTGTATTTACGATATTCAGAACTAAGGGAGCGACTGAAGAGAGAGAGAGAGAGAGAGAGATCTATGAATTAAGTGTTATATGTATAAAATAATTAATAGATTCAGGTCTCACTCATGTAAAAGTATGGTCAAATAATGTACGTTATTGCCCTTGCTGATTACTTTTTGCGTATCATATTCGTACGTTGTAAGAAGAGAGTAAAATAAAAAAAAACAACTTAGACTTATATAATACAAATAAGTTGAATTATAAGTAACCATACAAACTAAAAAAGATATAAAGAATTCATATTATAAAGAAATAGACTGGCTATTTCTGATAGAGACATTACATTTTAATTTGGCCGTATGTCATTGCAGTTAGTAAGAGATGTTTCAATATCCGATTCAATTAAAACTAATAGTGTCTTGAACTAGACTGACAAGATTTGATTGCATTTAAATTTATCCGACTGTCCACCTGTCCGCCCGTTATAAGAAGAAACCGTTAAAATTGACAACCGTTTTGAGTTACCTGTTGAAATTTACTCAACCGATGCACCGCCATCTGAATTCAAAAACCGATTTCATATTTATGATCACGAGAAAATACTCACCAATATAAAGTTTCAGTTGCTACATTCTTTTATAATAATATATAATAAATAACAGATAAACAAAAAAATATATATTATTGGCCTAGTAATTTGACATTGACAGAGTGACATCGTTTATTCAACGTAATGTATTTATTTATTCCCGTACCTCGTATGTTATATACAACAGCTTATACGCGCGTCTAGGAGATTGAGATGTCGTCAATAATACGAGTAGTAAATTAAGTTTAATACTGCCACGGCAAGGGTCGGTCGGACCTCCTACGCTTTGCAATTGTATAAGGGCTAATTTGTCAAATTCATATCAATTCTTGTTATTGGAAATCAGAAAATAAGACGTCATCCTGTGTGGCAGCGACCTCCTGCTAACACACCTTCCTGTACCACGCGGCGATCCGGACACGAGTTTTGACGCCATTAGCGATACGAAAAGATAAGAATAATCAGACTGACCACAACACATACCTTGGATAAGATATTTTCAAAGCGAAATCGGAATTGCTCAACAATTTTAGACCTTTACGCTATGTACATAAGCGATAAATGAAATTAAATATCAAAGTACTCTACTTTCAAACAAAAACTGTTTACCTTCCATTTACTTTTCCATTCCCAAACAACCTTTTGTACTATCTGATCTAGTCGTGCGATTTTTTTCATCTCGCATTGTTTCTGGTGAATAATGGTTAACTTTTTATTTCAATGTTCCGATGTAGAGGTGCAAATAAATTAACAAGAAAAGGGTATGCTGGTGGCTTATATCTTATCTTGACGTGAAGGCGATCAGCGAGATTAGAGGTGTTAAACTGACTCCAAACACGTTTTCTATATTACCAGATAAACATTCCATAATTCAACGGGACCAACGTATAGACTTACGCCCAATATTAATAATCTATCTCCTACGTCAATCTTCGATTGTTCCATATATCTATCCAATCTAGAGATTGGATTAATATATGGAACAATCCAAAATTGACGTAGGAGATAGGTTATTAATATTGGGCGTTATGTAATTTCACTTATTATATTTCCTTTCCTTTCCATTTCAATCACTATTATAAAGTTCCGATATCATTAACGAAATCGAAACCTACGATGCGTTATATGAGTGAATGTCCTGCGCACAATAGCGACTAACAAAGGCGTCCAGACCGCGATATAAAAGCCTTCCCGATAAAAAGTAAAATCGAAGTAAAGGAAGTGCATGGCGGGCGGAAATGCAAACTCTCTTTGTGCGAACTTGCACGTGTTCCGGAATGTTTTGTAAGCGGCTCTAAAGGTATGAAAGTCTAACTCAATAAAATAGTTCCTATTTTCAGATTTAAGCAGCACTCCAAATAACGTACAGGAAAAGACGCATTAACCAAATAATTCACCTCCGTTTCTCCGTCGTTTTATATTAATGAAAAATATTTAAGTAACTCGAGCACCGGCCTTTTTAGACATTGTTATAGTCTCAAGGCTTACTATTTGTTTTATTTTAGTAGAATTAAGATTGCATTTACAATTTCGATTTTAATATAATGTTTTTGATTATTCATGATATAGAATTAAAAACAAGACAAAGACGACTGAAAGCTATTCACATTGGAATAAAATCAAAATAATTCAGCTTCACGCTGTATCCCGCACACAGCAGGGTATAATCTAGTGTTAAGACACTCCGTTCCCCACTTACCGCCGAATTTTTGAGGCATTGTATGTTGAGTGGCAGAACTCTACGCCGTAATTTTGTCCGACATTCATTTGTTTGTGGACACCAGAGTGAATAAATGGAAATGTAAATTTAAATAAATATTTCATTTCCTCGATTGGGATCGAACCCAAACCAGTTTATAGTAACACTTTGTACCCCTGCGCCACGACTGGTCTCAGTATTCACATCAGGTTTACAAGACTAACTGAGAAGAATTCACCACAATCAACAATGAATAGATAACCACAAGACGATATATCACGTGTATTCTCTATACTTTTTCAATATATTCTTAAAAGATCGTACATTTACAGTATAGAGAATCGATAAATGAAATAAAATACGGAATTTTCGAAAAAAAAATCCGTCGGTCGCACAGCAGGCCATGTTTGTGGCTTTGTCGCGCCCACAATATCACAAAGGGCAAATAAGAGAACAGTACTCGCGTACTTGCAAAAAATATCATCTAAATATTCTTCTATTGAAGTTTAACAACCATAGAGGAATACGCTTTGTTCGCGAGATGTGGTGGCCATATTAGATTCGTATTTTAAGTTATTTTATCTATAGGTACCCGAAGCTTTATAAATCAATGCGTTAAAATCGATGAACTACTGCTTATGGGTACCTTTTACATTACAAACTTTTAAACATCAGGGTAGCGCCGACTAAAACCTCAATATTTATATAAATAGTTAATTAAATTGAGGCCAGTCGTGCAGGGGAGCAATCGTGTGACTGTAAACGCGACAGGTCGTGAGTTCGATTTCCTTCAATGAAATATTTAATATTTTCATTTCTTCGGTGATGAGGTGCTGAGTTCCTGTCGAAACGCAATACCTCCAGGAGTCGGCGGAAAGTGGAGAACGGAGTATCTTAACAGAATGCAGAGCCTACTCTGTTCGTAGCTTTCTGTCATATTCGGGATAAAGCGTGAAGCTGACATAAAAATGTATTTAGATAAATAATAACAGAAAATAAAGTATTAAGAATAAAAGTTTCTACAAAATAGTAATTTATTAAGTACTAACTAAAAAAAGTTATTTTCTGTTTTAGATCAAATTTCATTACACTATTTTTAAAAGGCAAAAATTTTGAGGAATTCTTAAAAGTGAACATTAAATCTGTGTGCAGAGCAAAGTAAACATCATACACCAGTAGGAAATGCAAGTTCGTCAAAACTTGTTTACAGTGCGGCGATTTTTTTTTTATTTTTTTTTGGGTGATTTTTTCATTCACCATTGAGAGGCCGTGGGCTGTAATTCGATCAGATTGTATCAGGACATTTTTTGTCCTTGTGGTCAATAGCAGCTGGCCAAGATTTGGCCTATAAAGCGAATTTACATGGATTTTTAATATGCCACCGACTACTATTTTTGTTTTTACTGCCCGTATATGTATAATGTTGTCCGTGGTCAGGTATTCTCAAATCTCAATTAATGAAAAATCTTATTATACGTACAAGCACAAGTGTATCACCACCATCGAGGTGTTCTGTCATAACTTTTTTTAGCTTTAGACTTATTATGCAATAATTTGTAATTTTTGAAGTAAAAAATCGTGGCGCAGGGGCACAAGCGTGAGACTGTTATCGCGATGGTTCTTAATGATTGATTCCCACTTCGGAGAATTGAATATCTAATATTTGAATTTCTTAACTCTGATAACTAGGCAAATCGCGACGTTAAGTTCCGTCACTCAACATGTGATGTCTCAAAAAATCGACATAATGTAGGGAACTTAGTGTCTTATAATGTAAAACAGAATGTCTTACCACTAAGTTCCCAGGTCCACTCTGCCTACTTAGATATGTACAGCGTAAAACTAATAAAATTAAATACATTCTTTTAAATACAAGCATCTTCCAGGAACGTAAAAACCGCCATTCCATTTAAAACAATAATATATTGAATTATGTATGGCGGAACTGAATGTCACAATCATCTAGCTAAGTCTACAAATTATAAAAGCAATTAAGGATAAAACAAAATTGGATCGAATTTCAAGGAGGTCCAAAGTTAACATAATACTGAAAATATAACAAATTACTAATAGAATTCCCCAAATTTTACGCTCAGTTATTCTAAGACGTGGATAAAAAACCCATAAAAAAACTGCACGCTCCATAACTTATTGTATAAAAAATGTGTTAAACGTTTAAGTTAAAAGATTGACGTAAAATAATAACTCCATGAATAAAATCTCAATTAGCGGTCAAATACAAAGGTAGAAGAGCAAATACTTTGATTAAAAACAAACAGGTACAAAACGACGCGTTTTGATTAATTTTGTGGGTGTATCTGATGGGTAAACTTTTTAAATTCACATTTGAGGTTGCATATCGTCAAAATTAACGCAAAATTTTACCGTGACTAGTGTGACTATTAGTATGAATTTTATAGGAAATAGAATAATTATAAGGCCTCAATAATTATAATTTTTATAATTATTGAGGCTGTCATGGCGCAGGGGCACAAAGACTGTAAAGCCACGATTGTGGGTTTGATCACCTTTCAAGAGATGGAATTATTATTTATTAATATTTTTATTTTAGCGTTCTGGTGCCAAAGCAAAAACACGATATTGAGTTCCGCCACTTAATAGGTATTAAGTGGCGGAACTCAAGCCTCGAGAAATGCCTCGAGAATGAGAGTGAAAAATGCGGAACGGAGTGTCTTAACCCTATGCTCTCTTTGTCTAACCTGCGATGTATATTGCGACTGCGATGTACAGCGTGAAGCTGACTTATTTAAAAAAATATAAATATTCGCTACTCTATAATTCGCTACTCATAACTCAGTGTACAGAGTCTTAATTTTTTACGGAAAACAAAGAAAGAAATCTCTAACGAAGGTTCTCTGTGCCCACCCTTATATATGTGAGATACAGCATGATGCTAAAAACAGGTTATTACAATGAAAATATTGCAGTATGTGTAATATAATCTCTATATCTGTACATATTATAATAAATCTCATCTGACAATGAGATCTAAATCTACTTTTTGAGACCATTGCTGGCATAGGAGTACAAGTGTGCGATTGTATGCGTTCGATTACCATTTGAGTTCCGCCATTCAACACACAATCTCTCTAGAATTCGGCGGAAAATGGGGACTGGAAATTTCTTATTGGGGAACGGAGTGTCTTAACACTAGCTAACCAGGTTCCGTCTCACACTGTACACTGCTATGTGAACGCTATATCCCGTATTTCAGCTAAGAAAATAAAAATAATTGTCTAGTTCAAGCTGGCGAAGCCGTAAGCAGGTCGATAGTGTAAAATTAATTTATTACTTAAAATCAATATTTAATTTTGTCAAAATTAAATGAAATATTTAAATTATAAGATATGGCTTAAGCAGTATAAACTTAAACATACATTTAAGATTTTTATACCGATCATGGTTACCTTACATATTCTTTTAACAATTTGAAATAGCGTTATTAATATTTATGGCTACGTTAAATGTTGTTTTTTTTCTTATTTGTTTAACAGCTAGGGGTGCAGGTGCTTTGAAACACCGCTTTTACGAACCAATATAACCTATGTTACGAGCATACCGCGAAAAATTATGTCATATTTATGATCATTAAGCCCACTGATGCTGAACTTTAATCCGAATCCCCATTAAATTTGACAGCACATATTATTATGTGATTATAAAGTTTGAGGCCAGTTGTGGCGCAGAGGCACAGGCGTGTGAGTGTAAACACAATTAACAGATTGTGGGTTCGATGACCACTCGATAAAATTAAATATTTAATATATTTTAAATTTTTTTCGCTCTGGTGTCGTTGAGTTCCGCCACTCAACACGCAATGCCTCCAGAAATGGGGAACGGAGTGTCTTAATACTAGGTTCTCTGTGCCTACCCTTTGATTTGAAAGCTAAAAAAAATATGAAATCTACAAAATACTTAGAAACTAAAATTTTTATCCCACACCTTCGTAAAATGTCTCTGGCGTTTTAATGACATTTAGGGTCACAAGGTTTATTATAGTGTTTTGAATATATATTAAACTGTCAACACCAAAAGAAATCTCCCATAATCGTTATTTATTTCAATAAATAAATTATTATGGTTTTATTACATATTTATATAAAGTAAAAGTATCAATTTATAATATTTACATAAAATTTATTTGATTATTTAACGTTTTTTTCGTATTTGAGTTTGTGATAAAATGGTTTTATTATTCATAAATGTATTTAATATCACTCTGTAAGCTTCTAAATAGAATTAACTTGTAAGATTCAATTTCACCAGTTACAAATAAGCAGCAATTAAATATAAAATATGTGTAGTACAGACCCTATCTGTAATGGTTAAATATAACTAATATAAATAATAAATAAAAAATCGATAAAAAAGATAAAGTAAATACAATATTGTAGTTTATTTGTATATAAGTTTTGTATTTTTATAAACGTAAGTTATCAGGGCTCAGTAATACAGCGTTTGACTGAAAAATGTAAGTATAGTTGTAGATTCAACCCCCACTCAGCGAATTGAGTTATTTTTGGTTGAGTTGCCACTCAACACGGAATGCCTCTTAAATTCAGCAGAGGTAGGGGATGGAGGTGTCTTAATGGAAACATCTTAACAGTAGGTTCCCAGGTTCCCTCTAGCTACTTGGCTATGTGCAGCGTGCAAGTAGTTCTATTTTATTTGAATAATATCAAGCATTATAATAAGTTGAATTAGATATACATAGTAAATGAGTTGTAGTACAATTTATGACTGGATAAGACGAAATATCGAATAACTGCTCACGGCCTAATAAAAACAGCCAAGGACATATTATATCACGAGGACCCCCAAAAGAGCGTACGTGAGGAGAATAAACTTTACGAATGATTTACAAAAAACGTTTGTCTTACTTAGTCTTTAATGTTATATAATGTCCTTAAATAAATATATATTTTTGTTATATAAAAGTAGCTATAAGTTAAACTGTGTATTATATTATATACAATATTTTTTATCAGGTACACGCTAATACAGGAGAGTAGGAGGGAACTAGTGTTAAAATACTCCCCTACTATTTTGTAGACATTGCCCGTTGAGTGGTGGAACTTTTTATTTTTTTATAAGCTTCACGCTGTATCCCGCTCATAGCAGGGTAGGCAGAAGGAACCAAGTGTTAAGACAATATAAATGTAAGTAAATATATCATTTCCTCGTGAGAGAATCGAACCCACAACCAGTTGATTTTACAGACACACTATGTACCCCTACGCCACGACTGCGCCGAATTAACTTAATAGGTTTTATATTGTTAGATTTGAACCAGGCCGAGAAAATCTATATTTAATTCCTAATGGAAATCGAACTTACAACCAACGCGTTTACAGTTAGACTCTGTGTCTCTGCTACGACGGTCTCTTTAATTATTCACTATAAATATTTTTAGAATGAAAGAGAGAGAGGAAAATATTTATGAAGAAGATTTCTTATATAATATGTATTTATTATACAAAAAAAAATCTTCAATCTTATTTACCTACTGGTGGGTGTAGGTCTCCTCCATTGGATTTCCAATCAATTGGTCATCTCTTCTTCTCATCCACCTCCCACAGGCACCTCTGACTTGTCGTTTTGACAAGTTCCCAGTCAACATTTTTTCTGATATCTTCCTTCAGAACTGCGTGCCGTGTTCCATCCATCGCCACTTGTGCTGTACTATGATTCGTACAATAGCAGATAATCTATACAAGAAATCTATATTTACAAATAAATAGTTCAGTAAAGCATATTAATTTATTATTTGAACTACATTTTTTTATATACGTAAAAGTTTGAGGCCAGTCGTGGCGCAGTGGCACAAATTGTGACTGCAAATGCGACTGAGTGTGGGTTCGATTCCCACTCGAGGATATGAAATATTTACATTAATGTTTTTATTCTTTCATTCTGGTGTCGAGGCAAAAGCGCAGCGTTGAGTTCCGCCACTCATCACGCAATGCCTCCAGAATTTGGCGGAAAGTGTTTGGAGTGTTTTAATACTAAGTTCTGAACTATATCTTGAGCATAATTGTTTATTCTCGATCCCAAGGGATCGGTTCATTAGCCCGCGTTTTTTCATAATTTTTTTAAGGGTTGACTTAACAGCAATATACGTTATTTATGTATTTACAAGTATTTATTAAGTTTTACTTTGAAAAATATATATTTATATGCCTATATATAATCGGGATCGAATTTTACGCATTGAAAACCATATGCACGGCCCTATACAAATAGATAAATAAACATTTTTTGCTTGCAAAATCAAATATAAATCCATAAGATTTAAATTATAATTTATTACGTGTGTTACAGTATAGATAGCCACACTATTATAAAATAATTAGCCATTTTCCCTAAACACACTTATTACTATATGTATAAATAGAGATAGGAGTATCGACATATTTCAAAAAGAGGTTGTAAGTCCGATAAACCTACTTCAAAAATATACGACTTTAAGTGACGTGTTCGCACAGGTTTTGTTCCCGTGTGAGATCTCATTTCGTGATAGTCGACAAGGGGCGAGACCTGAAAAACAGCGCTCAACAACGCCAGCTACTTAATTGGAGTTTCATTGTTGATTTGTTAATAATCTCGTTAATTTTTATTCACACTGGTAACCTTCAACTATCATTTCGTACTATCAGAAACAGAACAAAATGATGGGTTTTTATTAAGTACAATGCCATGAAATAATCATTTCGTTATTTATTTACACTCGAAGATAGCGCCGCCAGTTTTTTTACTGCACCTCTGACGCCTCTTCGGTCAAGAGTGGTTTCTATCTTAAAACACTGTCAAATTAATATTCGGTGTCCAATCTTTAAACTCGAAGATACGATGCTATATATTATTCGGTGGAACATTTAAACCTTAATTAAGATGTTTTTGTATCCGAAGAAAAAGTTACTCGATCGTGAACTACATAGAACAGAAATATACGACCTCTCAACCGCTAACACACAACGGCCAAACTAATAGTTGCCTTCCCAATTTATTTTCTGTGAAACCCATAGAAGCTACTATAAAATATACCACTATGGATGTTAATTAGATATAGTGAAATGTTCCAAACGAGAATGCTCGACCGGGTATCAAACGGATTTGCATTTCTATTGTTAATGAATCTTTTTGGACGTTAATTGGGTGTAAAGGAATTAATTCGTGAGATCTTCATTCTGATTACAGAGATTTCATTGATAAAACTGAACCAAGCCCTTTTGGGAAATATTTAAGCAACGTGGAAGAGAAATTTTCGATTTGGGTGCTAAGTCTTTAATGGGAGTATTTTATAAAACGGTTCATCTAAAGTAACTGTAATTTAGCTATCGTGTGTATTGTCAATAGTTGTGAGTAGATAGATAGACTTTTTTAGCTTCACGTTGTATCTTGCTTGCAGCTGGATAGGTAAGCGGAACCTACTCGTTCGGACACTCCGTTCCTTATTATTTGAATTCTGGAGGTGAGTGGCAGAATTCAACCCCGCGCTTTTCTTCAGCTCCAGAGCAAAGAAATGAAAATATAAAAAAAAAACATTTCCTCCAGTAGTAATCGAACCCACAACCTGTCGCTTTACAGTCACACGCCTATACCCTTGCGCCACGACTGGCCTCCATTATAGATCTTTAAATCCTTTTATATTATTACATCAATGGATGTTTCGAAGATTTTTAACCAGATAAAGCTAGTCGGAAGCGTGTTCGATTGTACCCATAATTGCACTATTAAAACCCGTGAACGCCATAAATATAACTTGGGACGGCGGCCACGATAGAAAATCAATCGATATAATGAGCGCTTATCATCGCTAACAAGCAGCACGTGATCATTAGGGCAATCACATACAAAGCAGTAGTAAGCAATGGCCAGCGAGAAATATCATAGAAGAGATCAATATGGATATCTCGTCTAATGGCCGTACGATGACTTTCTATAAATTAATAACAACAAGGTATTGCCGCCGTGATTGGTCCATGTTAATGAGGAAACAGCTTCATCTTCATCCGTATGCGTATGCGCCACGAATTTGAATGCATTATTGTTTTTTTGTAATCATCTATAACTTCTGTTGTATCATCTATTCGGAACATAAATTTTTGTTTCTCTTTTTTTTATTGTCTACGTTTTTATTAAGACATCGTATGAGATGATTTTTTTGATTATAACAATAGGTGGATTTTAGTATTTTGTAAAACAGTAGTGGGATCTTTGAATATGTAATAGAGTCATTCTATTTGAAAAGGTGATGAAGTGGCTGTGACACACACAGTCAGACAGACGACAGACGACAGACGATGACGAATTTATAAGGATTCCGTTTTTCAGTTTTTTCGCCATTCGGTTACGGAAACCTAAAAATTTAATAATTAATTCTATCTTAACAAACTTAGTCCATGAAAATCGTATACTATAAACAAAAAATACTTTTGAGCAATTTTTTTTTTATCATAAACTATCGCGCCCGTTGCCCGAACGCAAATACCTATGTTTCTTATAAATTAATACTATATATTGTATCCTACATCTATTAATAGTAAATATTGTTTAGAAATAAATTTCAATGTGTAAAAACATTTAAACATTTAAATTTACCAAATAATTTGAAATTTTCAACTAATTTATTACAAAAAAAATGGCCATATTTTTTAAAACTGGGGTTGCAGGATCAATTTTCATTCGGATGAAGATAATAAATGTTTAGATTATTTTCGTTTGCATTTGTTGCATACACGGCATTCAATTCAAAATTACTCGAATTTGGGTAGAACGTGGGGAACGGAGAGTCTGAACACCAAATTTTCTAGGCCTACCTGAAAAAAAAATACGATAAATTAAAAGTCATATAATTGCTTTTATAAAAACGTGCTTTTCTAATTTAATCATGTACAATAAATGTTTTACGACTGAAATGGTTATGATAGTGTTACTTCCTGTCCATATATTATAATGATACAAGTGTCTAATAAAAAAAATGTTAGGTAACATCGGTAAATGGCAGTAACATAAATAAAATATACCAATTACGAATTATTTATCTGAAGAACATTTTACTGTGCTCATATTTAATTTATTGTGATTTATAACGAATTAATTAATAACAACAAATATAATACAAAAGAACTAATATATCATCTCTGAACGAGATACAGTTTTTATTACATTCTTTTTTTTTGTATTTCACGCTATATTCTCCACACCCTTTATTCATTTCCTCGAATGGGAATCGAACCCACAAACCATTGCGTTTACAGTCACATGCTTGTACCCCTGCGCCACAACAGCTCTTAACACTTATGTAACGGCAAAATTATTTTATTCCTTCTCATTGTAATCAAGATCAGCTGGTCTCTAGGGTCCAATATTTCATTTCTTCGAGTTCAAAGACGGACGCGTGTCCCGTACGTGAGCCCCGTTGGTAGTCTTTGTAATGTTTATTTATAATATGTCTAACACAAAGAGTGTCACTTGAAGAGCAAATTGTCATCGTGCACTCACCGACAATGGTCACGCCTTCAAATTTCCGTGTAATTCTTCCTTTTATCTTTTCACACCATTGTAGTGTAAAGTTGGCCATTTATTCACTATTATTGTCTCTTTTTGGGGTGTGCTCGAGGCGTAATGTTTGTCTAATATCGTTCTAAATACCGCAGTTTATAATTATTTTAATTTTGATCTTTCTGGAAAATATATAAAGTATATTTTTCTTTGCTGCTATTAGCTATAGTTCTTTGGTTCTAGCACCTTGTAACTGTCTCTATGATTCTACTTTATAAAGGCTTGGTCGCGTGACAAGTAGCGCACTTGTATTCAATGAATAAGAGTGATATACTTAAATTCTACTTCTCCATAGTATAATTTAGGGTCTCGTCTCGTACCTGAGTATAATAATTACGTATCTTTCTCTTCTTTTTCAGCTTTACGCTGTATCCCGCACCCACAATTGCCAGAGGGAGTCTAATGTTAAGACATTCCGTTTCCGCCGAATTCTGGAGCCAACGCGTTTAATGGCGTAACTCAACGCCGCGCTTTTGTCCCGACACCAGAACGAAGAAATAAAAATATGAAATATTCCATTTCCCCAAGCGGACATCGAACCCAGAACCTGTCGCGTTCACAGTCATACACTTACGCTGTTGCGTCATGACTGGCCTCAATATTCTTTTACCATATCCCACTCTTTTAATTTTACAATCAATGAAACGATAATTTATTTCGCTTTGCTTAATACATTTATAACACAACACGACAGTGTCAATTAGAACCGATAGACGTTTCCCTTTCCTATTTCTAGGTATTCCTTCAACATATTTACAACACATTTTATGTGAAACTCTTTCTTCCTAGTAATAAAATATGAGTTTTATCGTAACAAATATCATACTAATGCTCCACTATCGATATATTATCTTGTGTTAATATTTACTGAGCGTGGGCGTAAGTATCGGTCCAGTACAATCGGTTTCTAAGCACCTTCTTCACGACAGTAAAGTGCTTGTGCTTCGATTTGATGACAAATTGTATAATTTGTACCCACTGACACCATTATCAAAATATTCTATATTTAATAATAGCAGCTTGTGTGGCATTGACATTATCGCTTCCGTTGTAGTACCTATACAAAAAAATAATATTAATCTTCAATTTAAAAGTAAAAAATATTTCGGCCATTTCATAAATTGTAAGCTGAAAGACTTATTAAGCAAGATAGAGAATGTAATTTTCAAACATTATGTTTATGAGGCCAGTCGTGGCGCAGCGGCACGAGGTGTGACTGTAAAACCGACTGGTTGTGGGCTCGATCCCCACTCGAGGAGATTAAATATTTACTTAAATTTATATTTCCATTTCTTCGCTCTGGTGTTGAAGTTAAGCGCGGCGTTGAGTTCTGCCACTCAACACGCAATGCCTCCAGAATTCGGCAGATTAGTGGGGAACGGAGTGTCTTAACATTAGGTTCCCTCTGCCCGGGTACTACAGCGTGAAGCTGATTTATTTTTTTATGAGTACTTTTAAGATTCTCAATGTAAATCTGGCAATTGTGTGTTCTTTAGTAACAATCACAAAGGCGAACCTTCCCGCCGGCTAATAGAATAAGATTTTATCTTGCACAATGTTTACGTATAGTACTTACAAAATCAATGAATCCACAAATTTTACAAATGGCATTGCTAAAAATTTTTTTTACGTTTTTACAATACAATATACGTGACTGTCACAAAGAAAATGGTTTCCTCTCTCTCTCTTCAAACAGCCTGTAATCTAAAATGAAATCTTTTAAATGCCCTGTTTATATAAATAGCCGCAAGACATTGCAATGAAGTTAACTGACTTCGTTTAATATTTAAGCTATAATATCTCCTTACTTTAGAAATAAGCCAGTTTTAAATTTTTGTTTATTTGGAGAATAAAAAACACACGATAACACCCCGGAGGAGATGTATGAAGAGGTTGATGACAGTGGACGTTTGTGGTTCCGTTCTCTCTGACTAACCCGCTAGGGCTAAGGTAAGTTAAGTAAGTTAAGTTAAGTTTAATTACACAAATTTCCGTTTAAGTAAAGTTAAGTTTAATTACAAAAAATCGAATTCCTGAACTGGAATTAATCTCAATTTGTAAGTAACCTCTTGTCACGGTGTTTGTACAACGAAATGGAGCAAGTCTGTATCATTCATTAGAGTCGGACACTTCTATACAGTTAATTGTTTGAACTCGCCCGGGCTGCCGTTTAAGATCGTCTCGACTAATCAAGGCACGGCTAACAACATCCGCTCGGTAAGTGGCCGGCCGATGACTCGACGCATCGCTCAAATGCAATTGTCTCCTGGAAGTATCGCGCGGAGAATTGCGCCACCAATTGATACAACTTCCGATTAGGTGCCAAGGCTGATGATGGAGTCAATAGACTTGAACTAGCTGATGAGCTGGACAACTGTATTACACATGCGTAATGTTTCGCGGAATGGCTATTAATATGCTATTTCCTGTTACGTAAATCTATATGTTTAACAGGGAATGATGTATAAGTAAATATGCATATAAGAATATATCGTCTCCCGTCGCAGATTGGTCATCTATTTCAAATGCTGAGGCCTGTCGTGGCGCAGTGGCACAAAGTGTGACTTTAAAATCGATTGGTTGTGGGTTCGATCCCCACTCTAGGAGATGAAATATTTATTTAAATTTATATTTCTCTTTCTTCGCTCTGGTGTTGAGGCAAAGCGCGGCGTTGAGTTCTGCCACTCAACAAGCCTCCAGAATTCGGCAGAAAGTGGGGAACGGAGTGTTTTAACACTAGGTTCCCTCTGCCTATCCACTGTGTGCGGGATACAGCGTGAAGCTTATTTTTTTATTATTATTTTAACAATCTACCTTTAGCGAACTGACTAATTTTGATATACCTAATATAAAATCTTATTGGACATGTGAAATAGAGTTAAGAAGTTAAAATTTCTTTATCATTTTATCAAATATCTACGGACACGTGGTCCATATTTTCAATTATTACATCATTACTTAAATATTTAATTATTTTACTTATGCTAATATACTCTATATTGTATATCTTCTCAAATTATATAATGCAGATTCTATATCTACTCAATTCAATTCAGCTTTCAGCTTTTATATTTATGAAGGTACACATATGATATAAACCTCCACCATAAAATAGCGAAAAACCATTCACAAATAAATAACTCAAGCTTAAGTCAAAATATTTTTCCCAAGCTGATAATCACTATAAATATGAATAAGTCGCGTATGAAATATCGATATTGTTAAATGAATCCTCCCGCTCTACCGCAGAGACAGGTCCGGCAGGTCGCCGAATCAATTAAACCAGCGGCCATTACAATTCATTCTCGATTATTGTTATTCAGAGATGCGCGCGCGCCGCCGCTGACGTTGGTGCGACACACGCGAACTGACATGACTCGTTCTCTGACGTTTTCCCAATTTTTTTATTTTTTTTGCTACTTTTATGTCAATGGCCTTATCCTGTTCGCTGGGAGAAATTTCTTTCCCGTTCTCGTACCGAGTACACTGTTAATCGATTGGACAATGGATTTGTAAAATACACATGTAATTATAGTGTAAATTTAATATTTATAAAATGAGATATCTTCTTTTTACTGGTGTACAAATGAATACCGATGACCGGTATCTTGTGCTGTTAAAAAATTTATCAGGTTCTCTGAAAAATGCTTTATTACCTATGTCTTTTTCTTGCAATAAAATTGGACGCATAATAATAAAATGATTACATTTTTACATATTGTTATTATTACTATTAATTATTATATACAATCTTTTTCTATAGGTATATATTAACATGAAGCTAGCGTGAAAATAGAATAGGGAGAAAGAGGTAGTACAAATATATTTTATAGTTAATTTTAAAAAAATATTTTTTTCTTAAAAAGTAACTTGTGAGTTAACTGTGCTCATTTATATTTTTTTAAATTTAAGCTTTATATGTACTTATATTCAAATATAATTAGTTTATTTCTACTCCCGGTTTTCTAAATTCGTTTAAAAAATATATTTTTTTAAACGAATTATGTGTACAAATGTAAATTTTGTGACAGAAAAAAATTAACGGACATGAAGCTGGTGTCAAATTTGACGCAGAAGAAATATGACTGTAAACACGATGTTTGTATACTAGGCCACTACGAGGGGGAATTATGATACTTTTAAAATTTTCATTATTCATTATTATATTCTACTGTGGTAAAGTTGATTTCGACCACTCCACCGACCTCAAAAAATGAAAGATACTTACATAGTTCACTGAAACTGGGAAACATAACTCATTGAAAATTATCTTTTTCTACCAATCTATGGGGGGAAAAGCATGAAGCAAAAATAGATCTGATCTCGAAGACGAAATGTCTAAGCAGCAATTGCTGCTTAGCACTATTAATATTTATCACTGTTAAAACATGCCCCTACCTCCCCTTTATGTCAGAAGTAGGTTACCATACTTAAAAAACAGACCGGAAGCGTCGTTTACGGTAGGCATTGCAGACATGCCGTCGGACATTGCAAAGCTGAATCCTTAAACTTGTAAACGTTTATGATGATATTTCCTTTAATTACTTTTTTTTTAAACATTCATACAAAATGAAGAGAAGTCAATTTAAAGTATTTATGTAATAATGTACCTATAACATAGATAGACATAAGTATAATTTAATAATTCATTTATGTGGGTATCTACATTAACTGATGTACTAATAAAAGCTTTTAAAAAAGAAAAATTATAATATTTAAAACTCATTTGGTATATCTTTGTGTTATTTATTAATACTATGCTTTTAATAAATATATATTGATTGAAATGATGTTATGCATCAATAATTAGATAAATGGTAAAAAAAAAACTAAAATATATAGTAACATAGTACATTCAGTTAGTAGTTATAGCATAGTTTTCACCTTAAAACTCATTTTAAAGATAATAATATATTTTTATCAGAATCATTTCTTATCGTTTCTATATAAAGACATCGGCCATTGCAAATTTTACTACATATTTATGTAAAATTAACATTGAATTTGAATTCGTTTCTATTTATATAATTAAGTTTTCTATAAAAACTAGTTGACTCCTAATGCAGTTTAGAGTAAACATCGTTCGTCTCCATTAGCATTCAGTTAATGTCATATATATTTAAAACCATACGTAGTAAAACTACTCCAATTTGTTTTTATATTAACTTTAAACATCAAGCTGGGCTGATTTAGTGGTTATAATCAGGTTTGTATAAGGCATATGACTGTATTACCTTTTACAGCGTTCTTTATATTTTTATATCATGTTTTTAGGGTTCCGTACCTATTAAGAAAAAAAAACTCTTATAAGATCAGTTTGCAGCCCGTCTGTCTGTCTGTCAAGAGCCTTTATCTCAGGAATACTTGGAAATATCAAGATGAAATTTAAAATATATGCCTTGATCTACGGCACCATGATTTCTTGAAAAAATACATATTTCTATGTATACTCGTACTTAAAAAAAAATGGCTATTTATATAGCAAAAAACGTGTATTTCGACACTATAAAGTTAATCAAAATTAATAGGGTATTTCCGATTAACCTAGAATTAGGAAATTTGGCAGTTAGCATCAACATATAGTACTAGTACTAGTTGAAGAAAAAATCTGTAACTATACATTTGTGGTTAAATGCTAGAACAAAAATTACCTTAAATGGCAAAAAACTCGTATTTCAACTCTATAAAGGGAATCAAAATTAATAGGGTACTTCTGGTTAATCTAGAATTATAAAATTTGACACCTAGTATCTACAAGTAGTACTAGTTCAGGAAAAAATCCGAAAACTATACATTTGTGGTTAAATCCTAAATAATAGCCTTAAAAAGGGGGCAAAATTTGGTATTAAAGCCGTTAGTTCAAGTGAGGTTTCAGATAAAAAGGGCTCTAGTTAAGCTAAGCCTGAATTTTAGAAAAAGCTCGAGACCTCCACTTTTTGCACGGAACCCACGGTGGGGAAGCCCTACTCGTGCTTGTCCTTTTTTTTCAATTTATTGGCCTATATGTTAAATAGATTACTTACTCTAGTATACTAATGAGTTCCTCAATTATTACGTATAGTATTTACGTACGTATAAATAATAAGGCACTAAAATAAACAAAAATAAAAAGAAAATTTATAAAATATGAATTCATTTGATGATTTAGAAGTTTTTTGTTTTAATTGCGAAAATGATATCTTTTTAAGAACTACCTGTACTGTGGTGCTGGTTAAAATTCATTGAAATTATTTTTTATTATCAGCTTCACGCTGTATCCTGCACACAGCAAGGCAGGCAGAGGGAACGTAGTGTTAAGACACTCCGTTCCCCACTTTCCGCCATATTCTGGAGGCATTGCGTGCTGAGTGGAAGAACTCAACGCCGCGCTTTGCCTCGACCAGAGCAAAGAAATGGCAATATCAATGTAAATAAATATTTCATTTCCTCGAGTGGGGATCGAACCCACAACCAGTCGCGTTGACACTCACACTCTGCGCCACGACCGGCCTCGATTGAAAATCATTTTAGGTTCGATATTTGTCTTGGAACTTGGTAGTTATTGTATACTAAAATACCACAGGTGTCACTATACTATCCCTAAAAGTCAAATTTATACCAAATCGACTCAAACGATAGCTATTTATAGTACGAATCTGCAATTACTATAATTAATACTTACAAATATGTGAAATCATAGACAAATTCTTCTACTTACTTACTTAGATATAAAAAAATCTATAATTTGCACTTAAAAATATATTCCGCACAAATATTTGATTATAAAACAATAAATAACTTTTAAGTAGTTTTCGCCGAAAGCCTAATAACCGAAATTAGACCAAGTAAGCTGCTGACCTATTTATTAGAGCTTCTATCTATACTTTATATCTTGATGAAACAACTGTATATTTTTTTTAAACAATCATAAAAGATACCGTCTTTATATAAAATTACCTGCTTTTGCAGCATTTTCTCAACGTCGATGTTTTGTGAGGAGACAGTTACAATTTCGGCCGTTATAATTGTATAGAATTGCTTTGTAAAGAATCCATGAAGGGACAGGAAAATCTATGGAGCAGTTTTTATGTATTTTACTGTGAATGATATTTTAGAATGACATATTAAGAAAATCTTTTCGATATTTTTTTTTTCTTATTTTGATCTGTCATAATTTGCTCAGTTATATTTAGAGAGAATTATCAATTATTGATTTTACACTAAGATAACACAATTTGATAATTTATGTTTTCTTTTTATAACATTATATAAAAACAAAAAGCCCATCTATTCTCCTAATAGAGTAGAATAAAATAAAATCAAGAAACTTAATAAATATAAGCCACTCCATAGTTCATCGTATACAAGCCTGTGTACCTGACGCGAAGACACGAAACGCTGAGAAATCTTCGGTGAACATAATCTATAATCCATCGGCAACACGTGCACGCGGCCATCATTGATTTTGTAGTTTTTTGTACAAAATTGCACGGCATGGCTGTCCCGACTTGACATTAAAAAAAATATCTACTGGCAGGAGTGTGAATGGATCTTATTATTGGGCCTTATAAAATTACGCAATGACATTTTAGTTTTTTTTTTTTTTGTTGACATTTTTAGTCGCGTGACATTAGTAGTGGAATGTGACGTCTCCTGTAATTCTTTGTTGAATTATTTCGGGATGTACGAAAATTATTGTTTTATAATTATTGTTATTATTTTTTGCTACTAATTTTAGGTTACTGAAATTGGTTAGTCGTTTTTAATATAATGAGTACATTTTCATAATTTTTTAGCTTCACACAGTGTGAAGCTATCGGTAGGCGGAGGTAACCTGGGCACTAAGTATTAAGACACTCAATTCCCGTTATTATATTTCTGTTCCTCAGTTTCCGGCGAATTGTGGTGATATTGCGTGTTGAGAGGAAATAAAAATATAAAATTTTTCATTTCCATTAGTGGGAATAGAACCCAGAACCGTCTCATTTACGGGTGGCATGCTTGCGCTATTTTATGTTGTGAAATTTTAAAATACATTCCTTAATAATAAAACTATTAAGCGACCTTCCCTTTACATAAATATATAATAACTTATATACGAAGTTTACTCTCAAATATAAATATTACTAATAGGGTAACAACTTATTTAAGCGGATGTGATCTTAAAAAGTACGCTTCAACTACAAAAATGTACGTTAAAGTAAAATAACCACATTTTTGAAATCGGTAGCTACCAAACATTTGAACTTTATATCATTTAAGGCTGTGTATATGTCACCGGACAAACCCGATTTTAGGACAAACTAGTTTGGACTAGGATGTTCTAGTTTTTCCTGACCACACTAGGATAAACTAGTTTGGCCTTATTGATTACAGGCTGAACTGGTTTAGCCTAATAGCGTTAGGATAAACTAGTTCAGCCTGGTAGAACTGTTAGGTTAGGTTAGGTTAGGTTTTTTTTTTTTTAATGTAAAGCTCTGTGCTTTACGTCTGCGTCCCTCTGACGTAATCAGAGACTTTGTGCATCGTTGCTTTTATTTTATTCTACCTTGTTAAAATTTTTGGGAGGTGGCGCTAGGCCAGGTTTGGTTAGGTTAGGTTAGGTTAGGTTAGGTTAGTTAACGTCGGGGTGCGAAGTCGGATAACCTCCACGTGTGTGCGCTTGCTGTTGGCCCTTTTCGAATGCTTGTCATTCGGGGAGGACGAGCAGTATAGCGTACCGGTGCACCCTGGGCGATGAGTAATTATTACCCACAGGATCCGTCCTTGGGTAATGATTGCTCGTCGGCGAATAATCCGACGCGTAGGTGTTCCTCCGCGTGTTCCTCTGACTAGCAGAGGACACAGTGTGAGGAACTGGGGGAGGGGTGCGCGTGGTGTGTACTCACACTACCTCCACGCAGGTGCATTCATATGTGCCAGCGCCGACTATATCGGAACTCCACTCGTGGTTGCGGTCATGTCTCGTAATCATGAGTGGAACCGAGGGTCTTGCCTTTACCGGCCGGGCTGCGAGGAAGAAAACCTCTATAAAAAATTACCCCAACCCAAGCGGCGAAGCAGCGCGAGGGGTGCGTGGCTGATGGGATGATCAGTCGCTACTGCTGGTCCCGCCAGGGTACCGGCCGACACCCGTGGCGTATTAGGCTTATCCAAGGACAGGGGGCACTGCTTGGATGGACCGTTTTTCCCCCATACTCGTGGGAACAATATGGATGATGAAAATTTAAACTTAAAAAAAAAAGACGATGAGGGGTTTGTGGTGCCCGTAGCGGGCGGGAGCGTTAAAGACGCGAGAATGGTTAAGGAGCGGGTGGACTTGACAAAAATAGCCTCCGTTATCAGCGGGAGGTCCAGGTCGCGCTCTACGTCCTCACGAGGTCGTCTCCGGGCGGCCTCTGAATCTGAGGACAGTTGCATATCAGTAGAGTCACAATGTGCAGCGATGCAAGGAGAGAGCTCCAAATATCGAAAGAGGACCAGGAGTAAGAAGAACAACTCCGGTTCCTCCGATAATGAGGAAAAGGAGAACCCGAAGAAGCTTACTACGGCTAAAAGAAAAGAGCTTCGACTTCAAGCGGAGGAGGAAGTAATAAGTCTGGCCGAGACAGTTCAGCTAAGAGCAAACGCTAGGCTCTCAGACTTGGAGACTCCTAGGGTGGATGGCCCCCTGGTTCATGATCTGCAGCTGCAGGTCGCGGACAGCGTGGCCATAATTAACAAAGTCGCATGCAGATCCGGCAACCTTAAGGGCACTTTTACAAAAGCCCTTAAGGAGGCCGCTGGCGCCATTAGCACGGCCGTGGAGATCCTGGCCAGAAAAAATGCCAACGAGGAGGTTACGCAGTTGCGGGCCGAAAACAGCCGCTTAACACATGAGCTGTCGGAACTGCGGAAAGAGGTGTCGCTAATGCGGGAGGAGCTCGAGCGTTCCAGGGTCATGCGAGAGAGCCCCGCAGAAAAGAAAAAGGAGGACGAAATGGCGAGTACAGTAATGGTGCAGGTTGGCACATTGCTGAACACGCGGCTGGCAGCGCTGGAGGACAGGCTCCTTCCGGCAAAGCCAGTTCGTCCTCCTTTGGCGGCGGATAGAAGGCGTCAGGCGACCGTCCAAAGGGTACAGGCAGAGAGGCCTCCCGTGACGACCCTGGCACCGCCTTCCAACCCAGGCCCGACGCAGAAGCAGGGCCCCAATAAAGGCAAAGGCAAGAAGGGGGGAAAGAAAGCCCTTCAAGCCGCACCAGCGGAGCCTCGCCCTCTACCTCCCGCCCCAGCCGACGTAACCGAAGGCTGGAATGTGGTGGCTCGCAAGGGCAAGAAGAAGGCGGCAGTAGTCCAGGCCAAGCAGCCAACGCAGAAGGTGAGACCGAAGGCTGCTAAACAGCCGATTCTGCGTCCACCGCGATCGGCAGCGGTGACACTGACTCTGCAGCCGGCCGCAGTGAGCAAAGAGCTCACGTACCGCGACGTCATGTGTAGAATAAAGGAGGCGGTCAGGCTGGAGGAACTGGGCATTGCAGACCTGCGTCTCAGAGTCGCCTCCACTGGTGCCAGGGTTCTGGAGTTACCTGGTGCCGGTAGCGGCGAAAAGGCGGATGCACTAGCCCAGCGGCTACGCGGTGTGCTTGACGCCAATGACGTTTTGGTTGCAAGACCTGTGAAGTGTGCCGAGTTACGGGTCAGTGGCCTGGATGACTCGGCCACCTCGGAAGAGGTGGCGCATGCCATAAGCAGGGTTGGCGGCTGCGATGTGGCGTTGGTGAAAGTGGGGGAGATCCGGCAGGACCGAATTGGCCTCGGTACAGCGTGGGTTCGCTGCCCCGTTATGGCCGCCAAAAAGGTCAGCGGGACGCGACTTCTGGTGGGGTTCGTGTCGGCGAGAGTGCAACTGCTGCAACAACGAGTCCTGCGTTGTTTCCGCTGCCACGACATTGGCCACGTGGCAGTGAAGTGCAGCAGTGCACACGATAGGAGCCAGCAGTGTTTCAGGTGCGGCCAGGCCGGGCACAAGCAACAACAGTGCTCGGCGGCACCTCACTGCCCGGTCTGTGAGGCAGCACAACAGCCCGCAGACCATACGGTGGGCAGCGCTGCATGCGCCAACGCCAAGAAGAAAAGGGGAGGCAGGATGGGAGGCAGGTCGGCGGACAAGCCAAATGCCCCAGCCAGTCGGGAGGAGGTGCAACACATGGAGGTCAAATAATGGATCTCCGTGTGTTGCAGGCGAACATAAACCACTGCGCCAGGGCTCAGGACTTATTGGTCCAGAGCCTGGCGCAGTGGTCTGTTCAGGTGGCGGTTGTTGCGGAGCCTTACAGCGTTCCCGACAGAGACAACTGGGTCGCCGACAACACCGGGGTGGTAGCACTGATCACCCAGGTCGCTGCGGGCTCTCCGCCTTTCTCACGAGTAGAGAAAGGTGCGGGATGCGTCGCGGCAATTGTCGGCGACGTCGTTGTCGTCGGGGTCTACTTTTCCCCCAATCGAATTCTCGCGGAGTTCGAGGAGTTCCTCATTCGATTGGGGGAAATGGTAGAACGATATCGTCCGGCGGAGGTGTTGGTCGCGGGCGATCTCAACGCGAAGTCCAGCGTGTGGGGCTCCGCAACGACGGATGCGCGTGGTGTGACATTGTCGGAGTGGGTAATTGACACCGGTTTGTCTGTCCTCAACCAGGGGACGAAGAACACGTGTGTGCGAAGGCTGGGCGGATCCGTCGTGGACATAACGTTCGCGAGCCCGGCCCTAGCACCTCGTGTTCGGGGTTGGCGAGTGCTGGATGATGTGGAGACTCTCTCGGATCACCTCTACATCTTGTACGAGATCTCCACTCATTCAGCGGTGCAACCAACCCCCAGTTCGTCCTCGCGAGAGTACGGACCGCGGTGGCAATTGGGTCGTCTCGACAGGGAGTTGTTGGAGGAGGCCGCGATAGTGGAATCCTGGCTGCCCCAGAGCTTGGCGTCTGCAGAAGACGCCGCATCCTGGGCGCAGAGGGCGTTGACGCGTATCTGTGACGCGTCAATGCCCCGTTCCAGGCGCCGCCCTCAGCGGCGGCAAGTGTACTGGTGGTCGTGGGAGATCGCGCAACTGCGTTCCATCTGCGTTGACGCGAGACGCCAGTACAGCCACTATCGCAGACGGGTACAGAAGGTGCAGGAGGAGGAAGACCGACTGTACCGCGTCTATGTCGAGGCGAGAACGCAGCTGCAGGAGGAAATCGGTCGTGCGAAAGGCGAGTCGCACGACCAGTTGATCGCGGGGATAGACCAAGACCCGTTTGGCACGCCCTACCGCATGGTACTGGGCAAGCTACGGGCTTGGGCACCACCTCTGACGCAGACACTCCAACCGGATGTCCTCCGAGGGGTTCTGTCGTCGCTATTCCCGCAGCGGGCCAACTTCACACCACCCAATATGGCCCGCCCTGCAGCGCGTGAAGAGGAGGAAGACAATGTCGCACCACCGGTGGAGGAGGAGGAGCTCGAGGAGGCTGCACGCCGATCTCGGCTCAAGAGCACTGCCCCGGGCCTGGATGGCATCCCCGGCCGGGCGCTTACTCTGGCCCTGAACACCCTGGGGCCCAGAGTGCGAGGACTATTCTCTGCCTGTCTGGCTCAAGCCATAATTCCACAGCGGTGGAAGACAGGCAGGTTAGTCCTCATCAAGAAGGAGGGTCGCCCGGCGGATTCTGCCTCCGCCTACAGGCCCATCGTGCTCTTGAGCGAGATCGCCAAACTCTTCGAGCGTGTTGTAGTCAGGCGGCTGCAACACCACCTGGAGGGGATGGGTCCGGACCTCTCGGACCAACAGTATGGCTTCCGCAGGGGGCGTTCGACGGTGGATGCCATACTGGAGGTGAAGTCCCATGCGCAGGATGCGGTGGCCCGGGGCGATGGAGTTTTGGCGGTGTCTTTAGACATCGCCAACGCCTTCAACTCCCTGCCCTGGCCCTGCATTAAAGAGGCACTCTTATATCACCGAGTGCCTCCATACCTGCGGCGCGTCATCGGGGCTTACCTGTCCGGGAGGTCTGTGATCTTTCCGGCTCCAGGAGGAGGATGGCAGGAGTTTGGGGTGTCGGCCGGTGTTCCACAAGGATCGGTGCTGGGTCCGATCCTCTGGAACA
>DWQW01000228.1:0-67364 GCA_018249695.1 Heliconius erato demophoon
TGCCCCTCAACACGCAATGCCTCCAGAATTCGGCAGAAAGTGGGGAACGGAGTGTGTTACACTAGGTTCCCTCTGCCTACCCTGCTGTGTGCGGGATACAGCGTGAAGCTAATTTAATTTTTTTTTTAATTTTTTATTAGTTTATCTGTGCGTTTTTGACGCTAGTCTCAGAAACGGATTATCAGATTTAAATGCAATTTTTACTATTACATTTTAGCAAACTTGCATAACGCTATTGTTAAGACACTCTGTTTCCCATTATCACATGTTCTGTTCTCAACTTTCCGTCTTATCCTTGAGGCATTGTGTGTTAAGTTGTGGAACCCAAAGCCGCAACAACAACAATATAACGAAAAAATATTTTTGTTTTTTAATTTATTAATAGTAAATTATATACAGCTATTATTTTACAAGCCAGCTCTAGTAGAAAGATATGTGTATATAAGATATATAAAACCTTTTCTTTATTAAAATATCAATAAAATAGTTTTCAACCACTTTTCTATAAAATTATAGTAGAGTACATCGTAGATATATCAGTTATAGATAAAAGGAAAAGTTACCATTACGCAAGTATAGACTAACTCTTAAATTAACCGTAAAACCCTCGAGTTCGATATCTGCAGATGGTTTCGCACTAATTTGCCAATCGTCGGAAAAATTTTACTTCTAACGGCTTGGTACAATAATGCACCAAGAACAAATAATTATCTAAAAAACATTAGTTTTATTTTTAATATATTTATAGCTAATATAAAAGACATTTTCGTTTATTTTGTTAGTTAAACTTTTTACCTTTCGCTTGCTCTAAAAGAATATTTTAAAATTTATTTATAATAAGCGATATTCTTGATTTTATAAAATATAAAAACACTTAGGTGAGGTCGTCTTGGCGCAGGGACAAAAGCGTAAGACTGTAAGTGCGATGATTGTGGGTTTGATTTCCACTTGGCGGAATTACTAAATATAATATAATAATAATACAAAAATGGAAATTAATGACAGAAAAAAAACCGCAGCATTTAATGCTTGACAGTCAAAAGAATCCTCATTCAATCCAAAACATAAAAACCAAAACCCATAAAACAAGTATCCAAATCTCTACAACAATAAGAATCATCATATGAAATCGTACCAAAATTTAGGTAATAAAAAGGTCAAAATTTTATTGACTTGAATTATCTACGTGACATATAGTATGACGCGATCCAATACGTGTCTAAAATACGCTCGAGCCAGTACTAACTTTTGATGGTACCTGTCGAATCGTAATGAAGCAAGTCAAACGTTTCAAATATTCTGTGTGTGGTTAATCGATGTTTAAATGAATAAAGTTTTATGGCTTCGGGTAAGCTTTTGGGTTTTTTTAGTATTTTTAGGTTTTGTAAGAGCAGCTTAAGGTATTTTTTGGACCTATAAAAAAGTTAGAGTTAGAAAAGAAACCTGTGTTTTTTTTTTCAAAATGTCTCTCTGCAGATGATGAAGATAGAGACGTAGAACTTTTTAATGACATGAATTTAAAAGAATAGAGCAGATTCTGTTTTAATATTATTTTTTTTATTATTTTTTGTTATTATTTTTAGAATTAAATTTAAATCTTTAAAACTGAACAAAAAAGTGGACCTATCACCGCGTTATTTATACCTACACCAAATATCGTACGATATGGAAATAAAACAGCCATGAAGGTAAAACATAATATTATTATAATATAGACGTATTTTTGCTGTCGTGTCTTCAAATTACTGTATAAAGTGACAAATTAATTTAAATTTTGATCGAGCGATGTTTCCTTCAAAATGAAATTAATTAACGTGTTGCTCGAGAGAGATAAAATTTTCTATATATATATATTTTGTTTTCAGACATCTTGACAAACTTAATTTTTGAAAATTTTGCATATTTTTTAAAATATATTTCAACAGCGCTATATATGCAAGTATCCACATCTAACGTTCTTTACCATAACGGTTCTTCAAATCTAAAAATATGTTACAGCGTCTTGAAATCATTTTTTTTTCAGCTCAAAAGTTACTTACAAGAAAAGGGCTCTCCACACTTCATAACCTTTGTTTAAAACGTATTGTTCTGGCCGCGGCAATTTTTGAACAAAGGCCCGTATAGAATTCGTGTAGTACCCCCTCGGTTAGAAAGGCGGCCATTTCATGAAATAAGTTTACCATCAAATAGGGCTTTGTCACTTTTCTTATGCTCTGCTTCCCGTTTTGACCTAGTTTTAAATTGTAGAGTTTACTATTTTTAGTTGCAAAATTTGCTAAATACATTTTGATTGTACTACTTTTTACCATCGTATACAAAAACGTTGTGTGTGTCCTTTCTTTTTTATTTTTTTTTGGGATTTTAAGTTTATTTCGAGTATGTAATTAACATTATTAAGTTGATCAGAAATGATTATGTTTTATTTTAAATTTAGTGTTGATTGAGTCCAGTGCTTACCTAGTCCTTGTTTTTGGTGTCTATTGTATTACTTACAACATTTGAAGATAAATTGATAGTATATACTATTAATTTGATAGTATGTACTATTAATTTCGTCCAAGCGTTCTTTGAATTACAAACTTTTTTCTTTACTTCTTTTTTTGAATTACAAACTTTTTTCTTAATATTATTATACTTCACATCAAACTACTTCCTGATTATCAGGATATTCAGGTGGAACTTAGTGTTGAGACACTCCGTTCGTCACTATAACTAAAGTACTTGAAATATATATATTTTTTCCTTAATTTTCTTAATGTTGATTTTGAATTATGCACTATAAAATATAAATAAATAAATAAAAAGATATATTAATTTTCAAACTTTACTCGAATTATCTTTTCAACACTTTCCTGTCCCAAACACATATGTGACTGTAAACGCGATGACTGTGGGTTTGATTCCCACTTGGCGGAATTACTAAATATAATATAATCGTAATACTAAAATGGCAATCAATGACAGAAAAAAAAATAGTATTAATGTTTTACAGACAAAAAAATCCTTATTCAATCCAAAACATAAAACTCAAAAACCCATAAAACAAGTACCCAAATCTCTTCAATAATAAGAATTTAAATGATATTATTATCATGTAAAATCATACCAAAATTTAGATAATAAAAAGGTCAATTTGTATTGACTTGTATTATCTACAATACATTCCTGTCACAAACACATATATTATTCAGAACAATTAAACTCCATAAAAATAATCAGTTCAGCACGCTGTATCCCGCACACAGCAGGGTAGGCAGAGAGAACCTAGTGTGAACACACTCCGTTCCCCACTTTCTGCCAGATTCTGGAAGCATTGCGTGTTGAGTGGCAGAACTCAACGCCGCGCTTTGCCTCTACGTCAGAGCGAAGAAAAGAAAAAATAAAATTAAGTAAATATTTCATCTCTTCGTGTGGGGATCGAACCCACAACCAGCCGGTTTTACAGTCACACTTTGTGCCCCTGCGCCGTGACCAGCCTCAAACTCCATCTATTATATAAATATTTCAAGTAATTAACAAGTTGATTACATCAAAAGAGTGTTGCAGCCACGACAGTATCTGTTTACCTACAGTTAGAATTAGCGCCTAACAAATTTAATATCAAGACCGTTTACACCTCGCCTTGGGCTATTGAGAATTAACATTTAAGGAACCGTTGTAAAACGCTTTGTGGCAAGAAATTTTGTATGTAATTTTTGTCTACCCTCCTAAATTTCCCTTTATAATGTATAGAATGTAAATTTTTACTTTGAACCTGCATGGAAAGTTGAGGAAAGGTGGATAGGGTAATTTTGTAAAGAATGCCGGTGTCGCCTCGTGGCGCAGTTAAAAGTTTTTTTTTTTAACTTTTTTTTTCGAGTTTCACGCTGTATCCCGTATATAGCAGGGTAGGCAGAGGAAACTTACTCCGTTCCCCATTTTTCACCATTATTTTCGGGGCATTGCGTGTTGCGCCACGATTTTGCTTTGATAGCAGAGACAAAAAAAAAAGTACTAATAAATAATAATAGATTTCCCCGAGTGGGATTTGATCACACGAGCGTCGCATTTATAGTCACACGCTTGTGTCTTCAATATATTTATTCTTACTAATATATAAAACCAATTTTCTTTAACGACATGCTAAAACATACACACCTATATATATGTTGTCCTTTCCTTTGTCCAAGAAAATAAATAAACACATATCTCTTAATTAAGAACTACTATAATTCTGCATACAGTTGTTATGTAGAATATTTAGTGAGCTAGTCTATTATTCTAGGTTAGAATTGAACATTAGCATTCCCAAATCCCGTCGCGTAGGATGCTCTCATTTGCATATGTTGAGATAATTGTTACTCTGCGTAATGTTCGAAGTGTTCCTCAGTCATACTAAGACTAATCAATGCACTTCATTTCATATTAAATGTATAATATAATATATGTGTGTTGTTGCTTTACGATGTATCCCGCATATATCAGGATACATAGAGGGAACCTAGTGTTAAGACACTCCGTTTCCCACTTTCTGCCGAATTCTGGTGGCATTGCGTGTTGAATAGCAGAACTCAACGCCGCGCTTTGCCTCGACACCAGAGCGAAGAAATGGAAATATAAATTTTAAATAAATATTTTACCTCCTCGAGTGGAGATCGAACCCACAACCAGGTCGTCAGTCGGTTTTACAGTCACATTTTGTGCCCCTGCGCCATGACTGGCCTCAAGTATGTTGTTGTATTTTTGTAAATTGTATATACATAATGTTTTAGACCTAAATATTTTAAGCCTCGATGTTTTTGAGCTTCACTTTGTATCCCGGATATAGGAGTAGGAGCGGAGGTAACCTAGTGTAAAGACACTCTATTATCAACTTCCGCCGAAACCAACTCAATAAATTTTAAAGTTTTACATACTTGCCATCTGGTAATAAGGCAAAGCGCGGAGTTGAGTAATATCACTCAACACGCAATTGCTCCAGATTTCGGTCGAAAATTAGAAAGGGAAATATCTCGATGAGAACAAAGTGTCTAGGTTCTAAGGTTACCTCTGCCTACTCCGCTATGTGCGTGATGCCAAATAAAAAAGTATTTGATAATATGTATGTGCTATTATTTGGCTATAAAATATGTACATACATAATTTGTGTGCTATATTTTTGATTATATACTAAAAATTAAGAGCACGATATTTTAAGTCTAGATTTTGGTGGAATAAACAGAAGGAGCTTAGTGTGAAGACACTCCATTCCAGAGTAAAAACCCCTTTAAATTATACGAGGTTGCTGGTAAAATTTGATTGATGAATTACTTATAGGTCCCTACTGTTAATCCTAATAAACTATTGGGCTTGTTTTTTTCTTTTTAGTTTATGCAGTCGGAGTTTTTGTTTATTTAAATATTTTTTATATTTCTCTTTTTTGTTAGGATTATGAAACAATAAAAATATTATGATAATCATGATATACCTTTTTGGAATCCTTGTATTGAGCTCTTGAATTTGATACCCATATTGTGGTATTCGAGAAACATTTATTTTTCACTTAGTCCAATGGCGTCCCACAGCCGCAATGATATTTTTTTAATATTACATATATACATACTCCCTTAGCAGTCGGGAAAAGAACAATTTAATAATAAATATAAATACATAATTCATAATATACGAGTACACCACTTTTAATTACTGCACTTTGAAAACTGATATTATATTACCCCTGGAAATGCTTCGTATAAATGTTTTAGTATACGACATCCCAAGAGGCGTATAAGACTGCACTACCGACGATATTTTAAATTAAGCTTTCAACAAAGGAAATTACTTATTTATTTTATACGAGCAAATGTTATAGAACATCCGTTTTGTGAAATAAAAATTTATATTTTTCGGTCACCTATTACCTCAATATTCAAAATTAAAACTAGAATATGACACTTGTTAATTCAATTGCCATTCAAAAAATTATTTTTATTTTCCTTACTCTGGTATCAAGACAAAGCGTAGCGTTGAGTTACCCCATTCAACACATGATGTCTTGAAACTTAGATGTTCGTGGAGAACAGAGTGCTTTAACACTAGGCTCATTATATTGTTTTAAAATTTAGCAAGTTGAAAGATATCTAACAATCGGCATAATGTGTGAAAAATCTTCCTAACTTATAAACAAATAATAATAATAATTATTATTTAACCAATTTAAATACTTTTTTATTAAAAATGTATATTAATATTATAAAGAGGAATGATTGGATTTTTTTTCATAATATCTAATAGCATTCCATTGTAAAATTATTGAACATATTTCAAAAATTGTTGTACTACAAACATCTACATTATCAGCGAGTAACATAGAGTATATAGTATTACGGTAGGATCAATATATTTAATCAGCTTCACACTGTATCCCGCACACTGCAGGGTAGACAAAGGGAACCTAGTGTTAAGACACTCCGTTCCCCTTTTTTTGCCCAATTCTGGAGGCATTGCGTGTTGAGTGGCAGAACTCAACGCCGCGCTTGTCCTCGACACCAGAGCGAAGAAATGTAAATATAAATTTAAAAAAACATATCATCTCCTCGAGTGGGGATCGAACCCACAACCAGTCGGTCTTACAGTCACACTTTGTGCCCCTGCGCCACGACTGACCAATATATTTTTAGGCCCATTTAGGCCTAACAGTATGGTCACACAATATATTAACACGAAAATAATTGTGTATTTTAACACACTAAATATTTGTGTATTTTATCAAAATTTTCCGTTTGATTACGTCAGCGTCACGCTATCACGGTGACAGAATGACTTTTTGACATCTCACCGCGTCAGCAAATGTAACCCCACTTGCTAAGTATGAAGATTTTTTTCACGGGAAACCCATTTTATTTCGATACCATCGCGTATTTCGATTTGCTTTCTCATTACACGCTTTGGAAAAGAATATATTATTATTTTTGGAGGGCAAGTTTTTTGTGTTATATATTTTAATTTTTTCCTTAATATAGCTTTGAGCTCTATTATAGGATGAAGATACTATTGTTTTTTTATTGAAAGATGAAATTTTACTAAGTATATTTTTGGTTGGCTTTATTATTTTTATTTTCTACATTTATGTATATTCAATTTACTAATAACAGTATAAGATAGTTGAATATTTTGTGTCGAAATTTTCTCTTTAAATGACAAGAAAATGATGACTGTATAGGAAGGTCACTTAAATTTGCTTTCTTACTTTGTAAAATGCCATAGGAGTCTCATCTTTTTTCCACATAGAAAGGTAAACAAATCACTTTGTTCTCCACTTTCTTCCCGAATTCGTCACATTGCGTTTTGAATGCCAAAATTATTAACGTAGCGTTATAAAAAGTATAGAAAAATTAATTAAAAATAAAGACTAGAAAAGGATGTCAAAATACCTACCATAATAAATAATATTGCCCCCAAAATTTTGTATAGTATAATAGCACTACGATAAAAACCTATAAATCTATACAATAATTAGCAAAACACAAATTCGAACCTAAAACCAATATCTGAAACAAATCCATAGCAATACAGTTATCTAAGAGCCTATTATGTTACAATAAAATAGAAATGCTAAGATAACACTCTGCCTTGGAAATAATAAGTCGTCTTAAATGTCTGAATTGCCATCAAGGGTTTCCCTCAAATAAATTTAAACCCTATACTAAGCTATTAAAGTCGATATTACTTTATTAAATAAAAGTCTTAGAAATCATTGTGAACGATTCATCTGCGAGAACGATTTAAATTTCAAATACGGGGAACCAGATCGGGTGGCCAATGAATGGGGGTACATTAACTGCCTTAGCCTAATGTCTACTAGTACTTTAGACGTTATCTCATAAAATGCTAAGCCTGAATTTTGTAGGACTGATTTTTAATATTCGTAATGTCTGTCTTAGTGTCGCACAATAGTTACAAGTTGAGTTATATTTGATTTTTTTTAGCTTCACGCTGTATCCCGCTCATGGCAGGGTAGGCAGAAGGAATATAGGAACTTAGTGTCAAGACACTCCGTTCCCCATTTTCCGCTGAGATGGAACGGATCTCGAAAACACGCTTTGCTTGGACACTAGAGCAAAGAAATGAAAATATCAAATATTCAATTTCTTCGAGTGGGAATCGAAAACGCATCCTGTCACGTTAGCAGTCACACGCTTGTGCCTATACGACTCTTCTTTCCACATTGGCCTCTTATTTGATCATTATGTTTATATAGTTTAAAAAATAACATTTTCATAGATTTTTTAGCTTCACGCTTTTCCCTCGCGGGATAGCCAGAGGGAATAAAGCCAAAAAATGCTGCGGTCTTTTCTACCTCATGCGCCCTTTTGCACCTTTATACCACTGTCATCAACATGCCTTCTGGTGGATCATGCTTTTTAGATAATCTTCTTTTTATTGAGGCCAGTGGTGGCGCAGCGGCACGAAGTGTGACTGTAAAACCGACTGGTTGTGGGTTCGATCCCCACTCGAGGAGATGAAATATTAACTGAGTTCTGCCACTGAACACGCAATGCCTCCAGAATTCGGCAGAAAGTGGGGAAGAGTGTTTTAATACTAGCTTCCCTCTGCCTACCCTGCTGTGTGCGGGATACAGCGTGAAGCTGTTTTTTTTTTTTCTTTTTATCTAATTCTTCCACTTTAAATGGTACTGAGGTTTTGAAGGACAATTGAACTCATCCTCTGACTTTCTTACCACTCAGACTTATAAATTTGAATATTTCTATATTAAGTATAAATTATTGTCATTCTTTCGTCTCTCATTCTCTGGACCTGTTCAAACCAACTATGTCCATAGTTCCTTTTAATCTTCTAATTGTATCCCATAAATAGCAAGATAGGAAGAAGAAACCTAGTGTCATCTCTTTCTGTCAAATTTTAGAGACATTGTGAGTTGAATATCGGAACTCAACGACGCGCTTTGCCTCGTTACCAGGGCGAAGAAATGAAAATATTAAACATTTTATTTACTCCAGAGAAACAAAGCACCTGTCGCGTTTATAGTTTACCGATTGTCTCTGTGCCTTATATGTAGTACATTTATATTATATTAGTATATTTCAAGTAATTGAGACGACGATTGATACACTGGGATAAACAATTTGTGAATTAAAAGTGGAAATCATATAGAAAATCTTACAATATTATTAAAAGCCATCATTATCTGATGTCTTTTATACTATTTCTAAGAAAACTAGATTTTACTTATTAATCTAAGTGCAGCTTATTCCCTTAATTCTTTCCCTTTAGAACACTTCCTGTTACTTATTTGGGTTAAAAGTAGCGAAAAGGCCTTTCTATTTCTATTTCCTTTTGATCACATTTGGACTTCCAAGGATAGTGGCTCTATTGATTAGCGAAAACTATCCAGGTATATTTCAATTCGATAGTGTTTTTAGCTATAAATAAAACAAATTGACTTAAATCATGGTTTCATCATCTTCGTAGAAAGTCATTATCCATAGTGTAGATAAATAATAATTGCTTTAAACTGACAAATAAATAAATTATTTATCCAATAAAATATATAAAAAATATTAAATAAAGTAAAACAATAAATTATTTAGATTAAAAATATACAAACGGTGATATATAAATAAATTCTATTTCAACAACATTAACTTGATTGGAAGCCAGTCGTGGCCCAGGGTCACAAGGGTGTGACTGTAAACGCGGCAAGTTGAGGGTTCGATCTCCACTCGAGAAAATTAAATATTAAGGTAAAGAGCGGCGTTGAGTTCCGCCACTCAATACTTACTGCCTCCAAAATTCGGCGGAAAGTGTGGACCGAAGTGTTTTAACACTAGGTTCCCTCTGCCACCCTGCTGTGTGCGGGATACAGCTTGAAACTGATAATAGAAAGACAACATTAATAATACAGAACCGATAGAATATCTTCAACACAGAAGAATTTGAGTGCTGAAAGGAGTAAACTATTTTTTTGGCTTTACTAGACGTTGGAATAGAACATTTAAGCATTTTTTTTTTCACTCAGTTCCTATTAAGAGGCCAATCGTGGCGCAGGGGAAGAAAGTGCTACAGTAAAAGCGACTGGTTAAAGGTTGGATCCGCACTCTAGAAGATGAAATATTTACTTAAATTTATCATTCCATTTCTTCGCTCTGATGTCGAGGCAAAGTGCGGCGTTGAGTTCCACCACTCAACACGCAATACCTCCAGAATTTGGCAGAAAGTGGGGAACGGAGCGTCTTAACACTAGGTTCCCTCTGTCTACCCTGCTGTGTGCCTGATACTGATACAACGTGAAGTTGATTTATTTATTTATTTACCTATTAACACAATTCCGTTACCCATTTCCAGCTGAATATTCGAGGCATATATCCGTATATTCCCTGAGAACATAATCCACAATCATCATTCAAGAAATGTTGTTTGCACGTACCAAATTGGTGAATCTACATTTCAAATATACGTCGATATTACATAAAGCTGATATAAAATTGCCTTTCCCGAATTATCAAAGAAAATCTTACAAGTGATAAAAACAAACGATCTCACTAACCATTTTCACTTATAACAAGTTTCCGAAGTATCCGTTCTGCACCATTTTACCTTTTAGGCCGAGAGACGAAAGTTAGATTACATTTCTTATGTATATTATTATTCGAATGGATTGGACGGAGGATTCGTCCGGTTTAACTATACAAATATTATTTCATTGTATTTTAGGGTAAATTGATTGATTATTTTGGTATAGTATTACCACTGTTATACACTTAATAAATTGTAATTTGTATATTCTAGGAGTTTATTTGATTTTGTTTGCAAAAAATATATATTTTATAAAAAAAATGTTATCTCACACCTATTTAAGTATGCACACATGGTGAACCCGATCCCGTATACCGAATTTTGGGACAAAGAGAATTCTATATGTTGCTCCACAACCCCTTTTATATTTCAGTTAAAGCCTAGTTCGCCTACTTCGGAGATGAGAGCTTAATCCGTATTTAAAAATCAATAACAAAATATCATGAGCTTTTAAATGTTTGGGACAATTCATACAGACAAGAGAGACAGACAGACAAGAGCTTTACAACAATTCATGGTAAATGCGAAACGAATCGTGCGCAGTTACCACAAGCACATTAACACATCAATAGATTTACCATTCTAATAAATTTACGATACAACAACACACATACTTTCAACGCCACCTCCTGGACTACACCATACTGTTTTCAACAGCATAGAACAAGTAAGAAACCGGTGTGAACTCCACACCAGATGTCGCGTAACAAATAGCGATGCGGTCGGAGATGATTTCGGGGCTAGCATAAATCTTTAAACGCTAGGAAGTTGGTATTAGACGGGACGGAATTTTCAAGTTAACGTTAGCGAGTTACACTGTGATATTAGATTCATAACATGAGTGTTACGTTTCGAACAAGTACCCGCATTTGTCTTTTTTATTTTCTTTGGGATTTATGTGCGTCTTTTGATTTCTTTCTTTTTTAGAGATTGTTTTGTTAATAAGGAAGAAAGAAAGTAAGGTATATAGGTTTGAAAATTGATTAAATCTAGTAAGTTAGATAGTGATATTTCTAAGCAAACAACCTATTATCAATTATTTTGTATTATATTTTTTTGATTCTTCTATAATTTATTTAAAAAGCATGCTTTTTGGAACAAGAAGAAAATTTTCCTTAGACAAAAACACCATATTGAATGTCTCTATAAAATCGTCGTGGCGCAACGATATATATTTTCTTTTCCTCCATCTTGTATCGAGGCAAATCGTGGCGTTGAGTTCCGGCACTTAACATGCTATGCCTCAAGAATTCGGCAGAAAGTGGGGAACGAAGTATTGTATATTGGGACAGGTTATTGGTTCGATTCCCACTCGAAGAAATGAAATATTTAATATTTTAATTTCTTCGCTCTGGCACCGTGGCAAATGCGCGGCGGTGCGTTCCGTCACTCAACATGCAATATCTCCAGAATTCTGAGAAAAATTAGGAATAAAGCGTCTTAATATTAGGTACCATCTGCCTACCCAGCTGTATGCGGGATACAGCGTGAAGCTAAAAAAAATAAAGCTAAGTTCTTACCTATACAGGTACGATCACTACCTACTATTAATTAAGCGTAGAACAATCAGTAGTCTTTAATCATTAAAAGTATATTTTAATTGCGGAATTAAACAGTTAACAATGACCTTTCCTACACCCCCCCTCCCCCCCACGAGTCACCATCACGCTTCGAATTACTTGAAAGCCTAACAGAGTCTGAGGCAGCGAGCGTTAAATTAACCCTTTATGGCTCCCGTCAGTACGGCACAATTACAGAATGACCGCCGTTCTAATAAACGACAAAATTTAACATACGAGTACAAAATGTAACATTTCGTTTGAAATTTACTTAATTGTAGCCTTAAAAATGCAGTTTTTTTGGGTCACTAGCTTTTAACGTGAACGGTTTATTGTGGAGATGATTTAATTTATTGGTTTTTGATGTTCAATCAGTTGATTTTTTTTGTTTTATTATATTTTATATTTTTTTTATTATATTTGGTAAATTAGATATATGTAGATTCGGTTGCCTATTCGGATGGCTCACTTAAATAAAATAAATAAATCAGCTTCACGCTGTATCCCGCACACTGCAGGGTAGGCAGAGGGAACGTAGTGTTAAGACACTCCGTTCCCCATTTTCTGCCGAATTCTGGGGGCATTATGTGTTGAGTGGCAGGACTCAACGTCGCACTTTGCCTCTACACCAGAGCGAAGAAATGGAAATATGAATAAAGAAATGGAAATATTTCTAAGCAAACAACCTATTATCAATTATTTTGTATTATATTTTTTTGATTCTTCTATAATTTATTTAAAAAGCATGCTTTTTGGAACAAGAAGAAAATTTTCCTTAGACAAAAACACCATATTGAATGTCTCTATAAAATCGTCGTGGCGCAACGATATATATTTTCTTTTCCTCCATCTTGTATCGAGGCAAATCGTGGCGTTGAGTTCCGGCACTTAACATGCTATGCCTCAAGAATTCGGCAGAAAGTGGGGAACGAAGTATTGTATATTGGGACAGGTTATTGGTTCGATTCCCACTCGAAGAAATGAAATATTTAATATTTTAATTTCTTCGCTCTGGCACCGTGGCAAATGCGCGGCGGTGCGTTCCGTCACTCAACATGCAATATCTCCAGAATTCTGAGAAAAATTAGGAATAAAGCGTCTTAATATTAGGTACCATCTGCCTACCCAGCTGTATGCGGGATACAGCGTGAAGCTAAAAAAAATAAAGCTAAGTTCTTACCTATACAGGTACGATCACTACCTACTATTAATTAAGCGTAGAACAATCAGTAGTCTTTAATCATTAAAAGTATATTTTAATTGCGGAATTAAACAGTTAACAATGACCTTTCCTACACCCCCCCTCCCCCCCACGAGTCACCATCACGCTTCGAATTACTTGAAAGCCTAACAGAGTCTGAGGCAGCGAGCGTTAAATTAACCCTTTATGGCTCCCGTCAGTACGGCACAATTACAGAATGACCGCCGTTCTAATAAACGACAAAATTTAACATACGAGTACAAAATGTAACATTTCGTTTGAAATTTACTTAATTGTAGCCTTAAAAATGCAGTTTTTTTGGGTCACTAGCTTTTAACGTGAACGGTTTATTGTGGAGATGATTTAATTTATTGGTTTTTGATGTTCAATCAGTTGATTTTTTTTGTTTTATTATATTTTATATTTTTTTTATTATATTTGGTAAATTAGATATATGTAGATTCGGTTGCCTATTCGGATGGCTCACTTAAATAAAATAAATAAATCAGCTTCACGCTGTATCCCGCACACTGCAGGGTAGGCAGAGGGAACGTAGTGTTAAGACACTCCGTTCCCCATTTTCTGCCGAATTCTGGGGGCATTATGTGTTGAGTGGCAGGACTCAACGTCGCACTTTGCCTCTACACCAGAGCGAAGAAATGGAAATATGAATAAAGAAATAAAGAAATTCATGAAGAATTAATTTCTTTATTAAGTATTTTTTAAAGCTATAAATAAAACTTAAAAGCTTCATCATAAAGAACAAATGCGTCCACGTCCTTGACATTACACAAAATTCATCCTGCAAAATTTAACAATTACAATTTATTTACTCTGTCTCTATGCTTTCATATACATTTTATAATGTTTAGTTAAAATAACATAATTAAATAAATTGTGTGTATGTATGATAATACATTGTTCATTAATTCCATACTAATTAATTATCTATAAGTTTATAATATGTAGATATGTATGTATTAGTACATTGCATTACATAAATTGAAGCCAGTCAATAAATAAGCTTCACGCTGTATCCCGCACACAACAGAGTAGGTAGAGGGAACCTAGTGTTAAGACACTTCGTTGCCTATTTTTAATAATTTACGCGGAAATTGGAGAATATTCTTTTTCCCTCTAATTCAGAAGCAAAGAAATGAAATTTTAAATAAACATTTCCTCTGGTGTCGAGGCATAGTGCGGCGTTGAGCTCCCACACACGAAATGCCTCCTGAATTCTTCGGAAAGTAGGATACTGAGTATCTTAACACTAGGTTCCCTTAGCCTACTGATTGCTGTGTGCGGGATACAGCGTGAAGCTGACCTACACACAACTCTAGCGTTGTTGAATAAACGACTGACAGGTAACGGGCGACTCTACGTAGAGCAATAGTTATTGAGCGGAGATATGTGATATTTGGTTTTGAGGGGCGTTGGCACTAGATGAAGATTCATGTGAGAACGGGAACAAATCAGACTTTACCTTTTATAGTTCATGCAGAAGTTGAAAAGTTCCAAGAATTGAGCTGAAGATTGTCTTGTATATTTTTTACAACACCCTTCAGAAACGGTTGGCAACTAATCTACTTTCAATACGAACTGAGGACAAATGAGATTTAAACTTTATATTTAAAGTTGAGATTTTTGCAACTGCGCCACCTGGTGTTATAAATGTGAGAGTCAAAAAACAATGTCAAAATTAAACTAACAGTTAAAGTTCAAGGTTCAAATCCTCGTTTACTCTTAACAATATTGTGTACTATTATAGCAATATATATTCATTTACTAAATCTTCATGGAAAATTATGATGTACCACCGAAGCTTGGGCTAATAGTCAAGCGGTGTGCACTATATTCTACTTATATGTCGTGTTTATTCCCTGCTAGTTTCTAGAAGTTAAAGTTGGATAACTTAAAAATATTTTTCTTTTCGTAAATTCACATTGTTATCTAGAACGCCATTGAAGGCAAAATGTTGAGACACTCCGTTCTCCACTTTTCACACAAATTTAATTTACGTTCCAAACACATTAAACATATTTTTAAACATTTTTAAAGTGTTATTCCACACTTTACACTTCACGTCTAAATAAGTATATTAAACATATTTAAAATTTCATTAATTTAGGTGTGCCACGTTCGTTTTATTTACAGATCTGGTTAGGGCTACGGCTACATATGGTTTTAAATTATATTGTTTCAGAGTTAGCCACTTTCACGTCAACTATATGCTTTCATTTTCGCAATTTGGGTCAATTTCCAGTGCTTAGAAATAGATAACGATCAATAAAATATTTAAAAAATCCTTTTCCGTCTTACATTTTCCGCCGAATTTTTCGAGGCATGTTAAGTGACGGAACTCAACGCCGGGATTTAGCCTTGGTGCCAAAGCGAAGAAATGAAAATATTAAGAAATAATAATTCATTTCCTCGAGTGGGGATCGAACCTATAACCGTCACGTTTCAGTAACACAACTACTGTACTTATATAATTTTTAGTCATAATTGAGTGAAATGAAACTAAAAGTCAGTGGAATGTTAAATATTTTCAACGTGGTTATTTTGGGTCAGCTAAATTACAACGTAGCGTTGCCGTTAAAAATTATTACAGTTTAGCTCTTAAGTAGGTATCATGGGGAAATGTGGATAATTTCACAGCTGGACTAATTTTAAGGGTTGAATGAAATAGTAAAATATTTTTAATAATAATTTGACGCGTACCTAACGTAGTTTAAGTAAGTAAAGGGAACCTAGCGTCAATACACTCTTATCTCCACTTTCTGCTTTTAAATGTGTGTGTTAAAGGCGAAACATAACAGTGCGTCTTACTAAACATGGTTTTTATTTTGCCCCAAACAGAAATTAAACCTACAACCGTCGCTTTTACAATAAAATAATATCACACTGCAACACACGATTTTAAAAAGTATGTAATAAAATTATGATAATAAATATATTACACTTTAATTTCAAAAATATTAATCATATATTCGAATTCACATTTTTTGTAGTATTGCTTCCACGTAAGTTCCTATATAATTGCCTTGTTACTCGATCATGTTGTAACCTCTTTTTGATTTACATATTACAATATCGGCAACAAAAGTAGGTTATATTTCGCATAATTGGCATTCTTGTCTTTAAGTCGATGACATTTCAGATTAAAAATACTGAAACTATAAATATTAAAATATTATTATTTTGATGCTTTATTTCTCTCTTGAATTCCGAAAACTCGATGTTGAGTCTTTCAAGAGTGGAAACAAAAAACTTTCCATCTTCATAATGGGGTTAAAACCTGGAAACTATCGTATAACTATACTCGAACATTGTCAAGGATTAAATTACTTGTACTTTTCATATTAATGAAGAAAAATAATAGATCTGACCTATCTAACAACAAGCTTATTGCTATCATCTCCCTGCTTTCCACAGTCATGGAGGATCATGTCGCTCAACCGGTGATCTTGTGGTTTAACTGACCTACTGCTGGACTGAGGATATCAAAAACAAAGAAGAGGGCCTGGTAGTTAGTTTGGACAGGGCGGCGAAGGCCTTCAATCAAGTGTGGCATGGGGCGCTCCTTGCTAAACTTCCATCCTATGGGCTTCCCGAGAATCTATGCAAGTGAATCGCCAGTTTTCTCATTGGGCTTTGCTCAGAACAAATGCCCGTAATCACTGAAGTTGTCCAGGACTGTGTGCTGTCCCCTATGCTGTTTCTTCTGCATATTAATGACATGCTAGAAGATTTTATTTTTATTTCACACCATCTGGATACGTAACACTCCACTACTGTACGGCTAAGTAGGAATTTCGTTCCACGCGCCACGCACCTGTATAATGGCCTACCTGCGGCAGTGCTTCCAGGTCAATACGACACTTCAAAAACCGCGTCTATCTCCATCTTAAAGGCAGGCAACGTACCTGTAGCTCACTTACACTTACCATCGGGTGACCTGTGTGTTTTTCCATAAAAAAAATTATGTTATCAATTCTATACATTATTTCCAATCCACTATATTCTATAGATAAAAATCAATGAATGAAATACGGCATCTCAAGATCTCAATCTGAAATCTCACTCAAGATCAATTTTAGAGTTGAGAGCTGTCTATAAATACGGGCCTTAGAGACGATTTCTCGAATCCCTGTGGGAACGGAAAAAAAAATAATTTTCCATTCTACCTCTACATACATTTATAGTCATATAATATTTTATAGTCAAAAGAAATTAATTTAACTTTATTTACTTACCAAATTTCCAACATTAATACGTTGTCCTGGATAGAATATAACAACTTAAAATTTTATTACCTCAACACGCCCGGGACGGCGGAGTAATAAAAATACAGCGTAGCCTTGTCCAGGTAAAATTGGCGGTAAATTTTTAATGAGCCCTGGAAATTATAAGTCAAATAGCCCACGCATTAAGCCAGATTATATTTATTTAGTTCAAATAGTTTAATATTATTTTACGTAAATTAGCTTATGTTAATAGTGTTTGCTTTTAGTGTTATGTCGGGTTTTGTCTATCTAAATTAAATTGCGTGCATTTATAATATTTATATTTTACATGCATGCAACTTTATATGTCAGTGTTTATATGGGAACGTAGTGTCTTAACACTAGGTTTCCAGGTTTTCTCTGCCTATATGTGATATGTGTGGGATACATCGTGAAATTATTATAAAGTTTTTTAAATACTAGGCATTTGCTGTTTGTAAGGCCTATGGGGTGCAGTGGTAATGCGCCAATCGATATACGCAAAGGTGGAGTTCTATTTCCGTTCGGAGGATTTAAATATTTCAATTTATTAATATAAATTGTGTGAGTGTTCAACTACTCAACACTTGTGTATTGAAATCTGAGTGAAACGTAGATTACAGAGAATCTCGACACTAGACAGGTGTCTAGTGGTTGTATGGAAAACTGTATTAAGCCAGGATATTAGAAAGACAGATAGATAGATAGATAGATAGATAGATAGATAGATAGATATTCCGAAGACTAATGAGCAATCTATAAATATTTGCGTGTACCTATATATAGGTTCAAGATTGTAGATGAACACTAAGAAAGGATATACTAAAATTCCTACGGAAGGGAAAAGAGAACTTTTCATTTTACGCTTTAAAATCACTTAAACACTAGTTGCTGAAAATGATTTGTTATTGAAAAAAAATTATATATGAATGCTATTTTGTTAATGAAATTTATACTTTCAAATATATTTATTAGGCTTAGACAGTGTGTGATATGTGTGATACGCCACTCTGTTCTCTAAGTTCACCTCTACAACGCTCTATCTACTCTGATCTGTTACTAAATATTATGCCGATAGAAGAGCTAAAGCTTCATTATCAATTGCTTTTTTTTTACTATAGAGATCTAGCAATGGCCGCGTAGACAGATTCGATTTACTTGAAATAACTTTAATGACAGATATGTATATGATGCGGTACCTACAGCGGGTTACATCGTAACCATTAACGTAACATTTTCAGTAACACGCTTTTTCCCGCACACGGCAGGATCGGCAGAGGGAACCTACTGTTAAGACACTCTGTTCCTCTTAATTATAACTTAATAAAGCATATAGTAATATCTCGAAAAATCCAACAATAAAAAAAAATAACTTTTCAATTCCCACCAGTAGTTCCTGAGATTAGTGTCTTCAACCAAACAAACTCTGCAGCTCTATAATATTATTATACATGATAAAATTCCTTCACAAAAATAAAGTTTCAGAATAAGCCATCAATATTCACAATACATAATATTCATAAGCTTGACAAGTAAGGTAGTTAATAAATATTTATTAAATATGGATTATCCAATTCAACTGTTCGATGAAACAAATGATAATTTTCATGATTAAAATGGATTTATAACTTAATTTCATTTTAGCTTATGTTGTTTCAATAATTTGTATTTATAATTATTTGTCTTTATCCATTGTTTTCTTTTGTGTAAGTTCGTTAGAGGTTTTTTTTTCATGTAGTATGCTGTATCTCGCATGTAACAGAGTAGGCAGATGAAGCCTAGTGTTACGACACTATACTTTCCACATTTCGCCAAATTCTGGAGACATTCCGTGTTGAGTGTTGGAACTCAAAGCCGCGCTTTGTCTCGACACCACAGGGCAGAAATGAAAAAAGTTACATATTTCATTTCCTTGAGTGAGTTGCGCGGCTGACCTCAATTCACTCAATTCACTAGACTTTGTTTTAACATAACTATATGAGATAATAGGAGGAAATGAAATATTTATTAACATTTATATTTTCATTTCTTCGCTCTGGTGTCGAGACAAACGCGGCGTTGAGTTCCGCCACTCAACACACAATGTCTTAACACTAGGTTCCCTTTGCCTACCCTGCTGTGTGCGTGATACAGCGTGAATCTGATTTGATTTGATTTGATTATTTTTTTATATTATTGTGATCGATTTTATTAACCCCCGCAAATAGAGGAATGTTATAAGTTTGACATATCTGTGCATGTATATATGTTTGTCTGTGTCAATATAAATTGAACAAAGTTTGTTCTGCCTTCTCTAGTTGATGAAAGGAAATAAGCAGCTTCTACTAGTATGATAGATTTCTTATTAATAAATTATTTCTTTTGTAGAGTTATTTGTGTCGGGTGGTTTTGTTATATTTGCTTTTATTTCGCTTGAAACGTACAGCGTTTATTTAATATTTTTTAAGTATTTTAATAGAAAATTGGTTGATTATTTTTGGCAGAGTCATCTAACCTATAAAAATATAAATGTGAAATGAGAGGTAAGTTAAATATTAAATAGTACGTCCTTCTCGACTTCACTGAAAAAAAAATTGAGATCTATATGGAGAAAAGTAAAAAATATCCTAGCAGAGTGCTAAGACACTGTACCTACTCTTCACTTTGCGCTCTAAATAGAGACTTATTATATGCTAAGTGGCGGTAATCAACACCGCGCTTAATTGCTGTAGTAGGATAATCAAAATAATTCAAATATGTGTTTACAGTAAGAGGCTGACCACTAAGTTGCGTTAGCTTTAGGCTTAACAAATTCTTATAAATATCAAAACATGCATCAGTAAAATTATGGGAACACGCAAAAATAAAATTAACTTGCCAATTTTTACCACCAGACACCAAATCAAATATCAACCTGATAGTCCAGTATAAACTGGAAGTACACTAACTTGGAAATATAAAGAAATATAAATTAAAAAATTGTCCAATGAAATTTGGAACTTTCATTTTATCCCGAATCAACACAGAACTCGGCACCCATATACTTGAAGATTCTTTCGTCAGTCAAGTCTAGAACAACGCAATACTTTTAACTTGGCCCACATTTCACATTTATGTTTTTAATGGAATAAAGCATTAAAATAAAATATTATGTATGTTTCGCAATTTCAAAGCCATAGTCAAGTTTAGTTAGTAATTTGAAACAAAACACAGACAAAGTCGAACACCACAGCTAGCTATTCATAATTAAATGTGTCAAAACCGGCTGGCGCTTAGTAATTAAGACGTCGACTAAGAGGATAAGACAAGCAACATTATTGTTTCTACGCTTTACTTTAAGTTATTATTCACTATATTTATTTAATAAAGTTATTCATAATTTAGGATTTTTTTGTTTTTTTTTTTAAGTAAATGATTGCAACTGTAATCGCGACGGTTGTAAGTTCGATTTTCACTCAGGGGATGAAAATATTTAATATATATTTTTAATTTCTCACTCTGGTAACGAGCGGCGTTGAGTTTCGCAACTTAATACGCAATGCCTCAAGGATTTGACGGAAACTTGGTTCTTAACACTAGGTTCCTATATTCCCTTTGCCTATGCTGGTATGTGCGAGATACAACGTGAAGCTAAAAGATCTTATATTTAATGTATCAGAAATATAATAATGATAGTATGCTAGGAATTTTTATTTTTTTATTATATTTTTTAATATTATATATTTTTTTTAATATGTTTGTTTTACTGCTACATAATTAAAAATCGTAAATAGTTTTTCCGAATAATATATTGATATGTTTAACATTTAAAAAAAGGGCATTGTTGCACTAAATCAGTAGTATTTATTATTATTTATGTTTCATCTGGTATTTGTAAGCAAATTTATTATACGTTTTGATATCAAATTCAATATTTTGTAACATAACATAACAATACATTAACAAGCTAATTGTACAGACTTTACACCCCTCTCTAGGGCATAATCAAATCCTTAAACAATATTTAGGTTACTCTAATTCCTGTTTACACCCGCAAAATCTGTTTTTAGACAACATATAACTATTATAAATAGCACTTTGTTCTGTTAGTTGAGATAGTATTGAAAATTTTCAACTAAAATTTTAGATATATTCAATTATTGTAGTCATAGGAATAATTTTGCTTAATATAGTATCATTTACCAGTAGTGGCGCAGGGGCAGAAAGTGTGCATGTAAACTCGACTGGTTGTGGGTTCGATCCTCACTTAAGGAAATTAAATATATATTTAAATGAATATTTTCATTTCAACGCTCTGGTGTCGAGGCAACCAAAATGGGCGGCGTTGAGTTCCGTCACTCAACAAGCAATGACTGCAAAATTCAGTGAAAGTGGGGGACCGAAGTCTCTTAACACTAAGTTTTCTCTGCCTACTCTGCCGTGTGCGGAATACAGCGTGAAACTGATTTGATTTATATTTATTTTTAGTACCGCATGCTTTATTTTCTGTCTATTTTAGTGGCTATTAGGCACGGTAGATAACGTGTTATATTGCAACCAAACACTACGCTTAGTCTTGCTACACAAAGGAAAATATTATTTAAACAACTTCATCTAATGCACCTCTAACATTGAGGCCAGTCGTGGCGCAGCGGCACAAAGTGTGACTGTAAAACCGACTGGTTGTGGGTTCGATCCCCACTCGAGGAGATGAAATATTTATTTCCATTTTCTTCGCTCTGGTGTCGAGGCTAAACGCGGCGTTGAGTTCCGCCACTCAACAGAACTCGGCGGAAAGTGGGGAACGGTGTGTCTTAACACTAAGTTATCCCTGCCTACCCTGCTGTGTGCGGGATACAGCGTGAAGTTGATTTGATTTTTTGTAATGCACCGAACCCACAAACCTCATGTACACAGTCTGACAATGTTCCTTTGCACCGTAATGGACTCAAATTAATTATTATAGCCAAAATAATTACAATTCCCCAACAAATTCAATAGTTTCATTCGAATTTCTATAGGAAGCAACATTTATGCGTTAAACATAATAGTCCCCGTTTCTTGTTCGTGTACAATAACTGAGCCTCCTTATCTCGAGATAATCCTAATAAGTCTTAAGAGATTATCTTACTTTATAGTCGATTATGTCAAATATACATTTCATTTTGCTATATTATATGTATTATAGCATATACTTTGGCTATTGTGTGACAAATAAATGAGGCTTGTCGTGGTGCAGGGGCCACAGAGTATGACTGTAACCAAGGTAGGTTGTGGGTTCGATTTCCACTCGAGGGAATGAAAGATTTAATTGGTATAGGAAGTAAACAGGAAGTATGCTTTTCTCTTAATATTTCCTGTTTACTTACAATATATACAAGGATATTTTTTAATATATATTTTCAAATCACTTAACTATATGTACACTACCTTTTCTTGTAGTATTGAAGGTGTGACCTATATACCTATGACATATGATTTATATGACATGTTTTGTGTTCGTTCGTTCGTTTGGTGCCGGTCGTGGCGCAGAGGCACAAAGTGTGACTGTAAAATCGACCGGTTGTGGGTTCGATCCCCACTCGAGGAAGTAAAATATTTATTTACATTTATATTTTCATTTCTTCACTCTGATGTCGAGGCAAAACGCGGCGTTGAGTTCCGCCACTCAGCACGCAATGCCTCCAGAATTCGGCGGAAAGTGGGGAATGGAGTGTCTTAACACCAGGTTCCCTCTGCCTACCCTGCTGTGTGCGGCATACAGCGTGAAGCTGATTTTTTGTATTATAAGCCTCAAGGTAGCTCAGACCACAGGCTTAGAATATTAAACCACAAGTTAAATAATCAATATAATATTGATAACTTACGGCATTTCTCGATAATTATAATATTACACAAATATATATTTCATTTAACCAAACAAACTCTTTCTTCTTTCTCTTTAGCCTTATAACATAAGAATAGATTTACAAGCTCATACAAAATAAGGAAAGAACCCACAAAGATAACCATTTTATTTCCAATTACACAAAGAAATCAAGTCATATAATATAAAAGGCGGACATGGACAAAGAATCACAGCCTTATCAACGACTCTTTTCATCGATCTTGTTTTAACACAATCACCATTTAATCCACCCCAATTAGTTAAAGATAAATCTGTTGACAGTATAAAAGTACCTTGTAAATTGGTGACAGGAACTATTAAAAGTGGGTCAAATATTCGTTTACATTACTCGTTTTGCTATTTCTTATATAAATTTTGCTTTAACAAGGTGAGCAATGAACTATACAATTTCAGAGAAACCAAAAGAAAATGTAAGAAAATGCTAATTTTCGTGCCCTAAAAACGGAAGGTAGGCACGCGATTGTTTGGATTTTGTATTGGAAATTATACCTTATTCTGATAGGCTAAGTCTTAAATTTCATTGGCGTAATATTCTTTTTTTGCCTACAAAGCGACATCTAGTTGTTATAATGATAAATGATTGTAATGGTAAGGACGCGTGAAAGTAGTGATTCTCGAGGGATATCTTTATTTTTATCATCCTGTATCTGAACGATTGGTTTCCATTAAAAGGTTTGATTTTTTCAATCTTTGGATTAAAATTTGACAAAAGTTAATACGTATTTTTAGAAAATTTATAAAAAATTAGACGTTGCGAGATTTGAATTTACGCCTCTTGGACTTTCTTTAATTTTCCGTTCTTAATTGTAGTATTACACCCATCGTCTGACTGAAACGAGATAGTTATAAGTTCGATTCCAACTAGTGGGAATTAATTATTTTAATTTCCTCGCTCTGTGCGGAAGATGGGAAATACTCCGTATTGTCACTAAGTTTCTTCTACCTATTCTGGTATATGTACAGCGTGAAACTATAAAAAAAAATATTTTTCTATTAAGTTTTTACTGCATACCTGTACATAAATTATCTATTTAAAAATATTCTCATTTATTTTACATTAAAATCTTAATAAATATAAAGACTATTTATTGTAAAGACCTAAACAAAACGTCCAAACCTTTTGTGTTGAATAAACTACATAGAAATTGGCCCTGAGGATAAATATTTCAACGTTAAATACTAAAACAACTATAAAGCTAAGTTGAAATTAGATTCTCTTAAGTAATTGAAAGGAAGCCTTGAAGATAATGAGGTCTATCTTTTTATTTAGTCTGTAGTAGGGGCGCCTGGGTGTTAAAATTTTGTATGGATGAACGAATAATTAAAATATTTTTAAGGAAAATGGGTGAAAAGAGAAAAAAGATATCATATTTTTACAGTATAGTAAGTCAGGAATTTATTTGGGTCCTCCTAAAATGCAGAAAATTTGTTAAGAAAAATATCTATTTTGAACAGGTTACTATTTATACGTTGCGTGACGAAATCTAGTAGCTCTTATCTAAATAAACAAAGAAATATTTCAATACAAATATTATTTTTAACTACTGTGTGACCTTAATAGCGCAGTGGGATAAAAGGAAACTACTATATTTTCATATTTAATTTCACACTTCAACATCATATGTCACCAAAATTCGAAGGAAAGTGTCTTACACTACACTAGACTGTCTATCTTGCTGCTATATGCGTGATACAGCGTGAAGTTGCAAAAAAAAAGTGAATAATTTAAAAAATGGCGTTATGCTTGAATGTTACATTACTTTTTCACGTTTTACAAAAGTGTTTGTATTTATTATGTGTATGCTAGCTGTGATTCTAAATATATATACATATAAAAAAGGATTTCCACACTAGTAGATATTGACAGGAGGAAGTAATCGGCTGAGAAGAAACTACTTAACATTCCATGGATTCACCGTGCGGGTGCCCATCTCATTGTAGGGTGAGGAGCTCAGAGCAGTGACAGATACCTGCGACTCACATATTTAAATAATGAAATATTGAATATTTTTATTTCTTCGCTCTGGAAACGAGACAAAGTGCGGCGTTGAGTTCCGCCACTCAGCACGCAATGCCTCCAGAATTCAACAGAAACTGGGGAACGAAGTATCTCAACTTACATTATCTAGTATCTAGTATCTTAATTTACATTAGGTTCCCAGATTCCCTCTGCCTGCCCTGCTATATGCGGGATACAGCGTGAAGCTATTAAAAAATATATCAATAAATTATGAGATACTAGCTTTTACTTTGGCTTAACCCGCTTGAAAACAAAAGATAACTAAGAATTGTGTATAGCACATGACACTCTGAACTCGTGGTAACTAAAGCCGTAGATAGACTAGATTAAATTACCCAATTAGCCACACTAAAAAAAAATCACAATTCGGACCAGTACTTTCTCAAGTGTGTTCAACCTCTATATTAGACGAGCAAAACATAAAAACTTGATATATTACACAAAAGATCTTTTTTTTCATCTTCACGCTGTATCCCGCAAACAGCAGGGTAGGCAGAGGGAACCCAGTGTTAAGACACTCCGTTCCCCACTTTCTGCCGAATTCTGGAGGCATTGCGTGTTGAGTGGCAGAAATCAACGCCGCGCTTAACCTCGACACCAGAGCGAAGAAATGGAAATATAAATTTAAGTAAATATTTCAATCTCCTCGATTGGGGAGCGAACCCACAAACAGTCGGTTTTGTAGCCACACCTCGTGCCGCTGCGCCGCGACCGGCCTCTAATAATTTGATATACAAAAGAAATGCCTATTCAATTCAAGAAAAAGCTAACAACCAGTATAATGTATATAGATATATAGGTATCACTGTAAACATACACCTACATTAAGACTAAAAGCTAAATTTAATAAGTCCTCTCGCGGCAAAACACCAAAAATTCCTAAGAAACAAAAACTCAATAATACGATTCAAACACTTCGTACTTAGCTTTCTTACCTTTTTAATATGCTAATGGTGACTCTTTGAAGTGACAGACACATGACCGCAACCCAGAGAAGGCTTTTATTGCGAAGGATTAAGGTTCAGAATTGAATAGAATAAGTGATGATATATTCGTCGTGCGTATGTAGTGTTGGCAAAAAAATGTGTTGACATTTTTCGCATTTTTCGTTTTGCTTTTAATATAATTTCATATTAATTATTCTATTTCTGTTGTGGCGTAGCGGTACAGCACCTGACTGTAAATGCGACTTTTGTGGGTTTAATTTTGGCTTGGGGGAAAGAATTATTTTTATTTTTTCACTCCAGAAACTCGAAAATGGGTGAGTGTGTGGATATAATATAAAGCTATTTTATGGTAAAAAGAATGTAATAAATTTTTTATCTACTTTCATTTATTGATACAACAATTTTAATTTAACAATTTTAAAACTAAATTATTTTACTTTGATAGGTTAATTCGTCTAAGAGAATCTAGAAAAGTATCTATGTTATTAATATTATTTTAGATATAAAACACATACATATTCAGTTATTGAATAGAAAGATAAAACCGTTTGTTAATCATATCAATAAGCTAAGTAAGAAAAATATATTTTTTAAATCATTTTATTATGTCAGATTTGAACCAATGTTGTAAACATGCGCCATGCGCGTGGTTCTTTGACCACATTTAAGACATTGTGAATTTCAAGACGAAAACCTACGCCGCGCTTTATCTTGCTAAAGTGGCAAATGAAAATAATTACATGAAAATCGAACCCATAACCATCGCGTTACGTTACGTTACGTTACGTTCAGAAAATGTACATTACACATATTACCTATATAATTATTATAAGAAATTCTAAAACATATTTTTCTGCCCTCAGTACGTATACGTGAGCTAATTTAGCTGAGAGCAGAATTTATAGGGTTGCTGTTATCACTACGCTTTTATGTTATTCGGTGGAAAGAAACGAGAGCGGTATCAATTTGAATACTGCATACACAGTGTTCGGTTTCGCAAAAAAAATGACAGTTTTTCAAGTTTCCTTGTAAGTTATATTGAGATTTTTTTAGCTTCGTGTTGTACTAATGCTATATAGCAGGGTAGGTAGAGGGTACCAAGTATTAAGTAGTAATTTTCTTAACAATATGTATTGAGTGGCGGAGGTCAAAACCGTGCATTGTCTTCGAATTCTCTTTGGGAATAGAACTCAGAACCTTTATGTTTACAGTCAAATGCTATAACCGCTGCGCCACAACAGCCTCAATTTCTAAAACAATATATACATACATATATAGATACTAAATAGAAAGCATCAAATTTGAAATGCCACGTGGCTTTAAGGCTATATGTCTAAAATTCCCACCTAACCGTAAATACCAGCTAGAAAATTCAATTTGAACTCGAGAGTATCGACGTATTGGATACTTATGGATATCAAAATTTCAAAATAAATGTTGAGTTATTTTGTTGTGAGGGTTGCAGTATTTTATATTAGTACTGGCCGCCCACCATTCCATTTTCGTAAACTATAATACCAGTTGAGGCCAGTCGTGGCGCAGCGGCACGAAGTGTGACTGTAAAAACTGGTTGTGGGTTCGATCCCCACACGAGGAGATGAAATATTTACTTAAATTTATATTTCCATTTCTACGCTCTGGTATCGAGGTTAAGCGCGACGTTGAGTTCTGCCACTCAACACGCAATGCCTCCAAAATTCGGCAGAAAGTGGGAAACGGAGTGTCTTAACACTAGGTTCCCTCTGCCTACCCTCTGTGTGCGGGATACAGCTGATTCTTATAACACCAGTTATTTCCAATATTCATTTAAATTTTCATAAAATTTTACTCATAATGCTCCCCAAATACACTTTCCGAGGAACGTATATGCCAATTTTTTGCGTTCTACCCCGCGTTTGAAGTAGATATATATGCTAGGATCCGCCACATGCCGTGCACTGCGGGTGGAGCTGAACGAATCTATGTTACGCAACGTAATAAAAAAAAGTAAGAGGTACTTAAAATAAAATTACTCTTTAAAACTGATATACTTTCATATAACTGACATATATAATTTCTAAACGTTCCACAGCCTAACTATAGAGCTATAGGGGACACATTTTGACCATTTACTCAAAAACTATAATTCCTGCAAAATTTCAGAGCTGTAGTTTTAACGGTCTAGGAGAAGTAGCATTACAACGAAACACACTTTTGACCAGTAAATATATTCTTTATAGTATAATATACTAGCGCTTATAGCAGAGTCGAAAGAGGTCAGCTGATGTCAAGAGACTTCGTTCTCCGCTTTCCGCCCCAATTCAAGTTCAATGGCGTGTTGAGTGGCAGAACCCAACGCGCTATGGTATGGTATGTTATTTATTTATTATTATACCATTTCATTTTATTATTTTAATAATTGTTTACTTTAAAATGATAAAAACTCTATCAAATAATTCACATTTAGCAATATTTTAGGTGTAAGCTAAGACTCGGTGTAAAATAAGTGTCTGTACAACAAAAAAAAACATTTTGTATAAAAATGTTTTTCATAAAATAAAACACTATAAGCACTTTAATTTTTATTAAGGAAAACAAAGTAATAATATGGTATGTAAATAAAATATCATTTGTTATCATATTATTGATAACGTGACAATTTATTGATAAGAGAGAAGTCTATAAGTAATACTTAAAAAAAAATCTGTACGTTTAATATTTCTTTTATCTTTACATTAAATAAAAAAAATCAGCTTCACACTGTATCCCGCATACAGCAGGGTAGGCAGAGGGAACCTAGTGTTAAGACACTCCGTTCCCCACTTTTCTGCCGAATTCTGGAGGCACTGCGTGTTGAGTGGCAGAACTCAACGCCGCGCTTTGCCTCGACACAAGAGCGAAGAAATGGGAATATAATAAATATTTCACTTCCTCGCGTGGGGATCGAACCCACAAACAGTCAGTTTTACAGTCACACTTGCCACCCGGAGAACGGAGAAAATTAACAATAATAACTAGGTTTAAAAGTTTCATTTAATATACATCCCTATTTAATATTTTATACTTATTTAATGTGTAAACATATTTACATATATTTATTTAATGTGAGGCCAGTCGTGGCGCAGACGTTCTCAATTTTTTATTTAATCACCAGTTTTTGAGATATTGCATAGTGTCAATATCGATCATTTAGTGCAACAGTTTCACAATTTGATATATTGCGCAATTAAAGCTTTTAAATAGTACTTTCATATATTTTTACATAATATTATAGTTTTTAAGAGCAATTACGTTATTATTGTACAAAATAAACGATATATTGATCAATAATAAATGCTTGATAATTTCGTATCGTCGTCTAAATGTCAGGATGGCCGAGCGGTCTAAGGCGCCAGACTCAAGGTTCCCTTGCCTATACAATGTAGGTGTGAGTTGTTCTGGTCCTCTCTGAGGGCGTGGGTTCGAATCCCACTTCTGACAAATTATTTTTATTTTTTGTTTTAATTTTTTTTGGTTGTTGATTTGTTTTGTATTAGTTTTTTAATAATAGATATTTTTGTTCTTCATTATCTCCTTCTTTAAATACATTTTTATATTATGCCTGTTGTTTTGTAAAAATAATGAAAAGGAAAATGTGAAAACCCGTAAAAAAAAATAAAAATGTATTTAAAATAAAAATAATAATGGTAGAAATAGCGTGAAATGTTTGATAAATTAAGAGAGACTCATAAAAGAAGTAAAATTTTGCATTTACAGTAAATGTGCTATATAATACGTTACGTTTGCCTTCTCTTTTCCATAAAAAAATATATAATAAAAAAATCAAATCAGCTTCACGCTGTATCTCGTATATAACAGAGTAAGAAGAGGAACCTAGTGTTAAAAAACTCCGCTTCCCACTTTTCATCGGATTTACGAGGCATTGCGTATTGAGTGGTGGAACTCAACGCTGGGTTTTTCCTTGGTACCAGAACGAAAAAATTAAAAGATTAATAAACAATAAATCATTCTCCCAAATGGGGATCAAACATCCCTGTCTCCCTAAAACGGCCTAAAAAAATACAGTTGAATTGATAACCTCCTTCTTTTTGAAGTCGGTTAAAAATAAATACATAAAGTGTTTATGATCACATTGATAATAATACGAATATTTCGTTGACTAGTATTAAAATCCACAATAATCTATATATTTCAAGTCGTTCCCGTCCCCCTACTAGTTTAAATCCGATTCCCAACAAAACCTCATAAAAACATTAATTGTTTCCAAAACACGTAAATAAAAAGCCACAATGACGATATTAATAAAAAAGGACCATTCAAACTGTACCGCGACCTTAAACATAAATAATTTTAAAAGGCAAATTAGAGAAATGAAACATTGGTGAAGTACAAAAAGGCCGAAAGGGAATAAATTATATAAGTTTCCCACGAATACGTAAACATCACAAACTTTTTAGAAATTGCTGGTTGTGATGGTATAAGAATGTTTTTTTCTTGACAGCTTCACGCTTTATCCTGAATTTAGCAAAATAAGGACGAAGAAGTTAGTGTCAAAATACATCGTTCTTAGATAAATCCGATTCGAGATATTGTTAGTTGATAATGATATGCGGTGGAACTCAACGCCACGGCTTGTCTTGCCAGAGCAAGAAAGTGGAATAATTTATTCTTTCGAGTTAGGATCCTGTCAAGGCGCATCTTTTTTCGTTTACCTGCCAAAATCGACAACACTTAGGTGATGGACTTCATCGCCACATTTTTGATACCAGAGCAAAGAAGTAAAAAAAAATCACTACCCCTAGTTCGTTCGAATCGTTGGAGACTCAATAATCTGCGATAAGCTTGTCACTTTATCTTTACGTAGAGACGTGTCCTCGCTGTGCGTTCTCTACAGTATTTATACCGGGGAGTGTTCTGGAGAATTGTTTGACCTGTTACCTGCCGCCGAATTTTCTAACCGCATAGAACGTCACAAATTCAAATGCCATCCAAATCACCTGGATCTACGTATCCAGGTGATTTGAATGGCATTCAACTATTAAGCGCGACCATTGTAAGTTCAATTTTTACTTTCGTTAATGAATTGTTTCATTTTTATTTTCAAGAAATAAAAATAATTGAGGCCAGTCGTTGCGCAGTGGCACAAAGTGTGATTGTAAAACCGACTGGTTGTGGGTTCGATCTCCACTCCAGGAGATGAAATAATTACTTAAATTTATACTTCCTTTTCCTCACTCTGGTGTCGAGTCGACGTTGAGTCCTGCCACTCAACACGCAATGCCTCTAGAATTCAGCAGAAAGTGGAGAACGGATTATCTTAACACTAGGTTCTCTCTGCCTATCCGCTGTGTGCGGGATACAGCGTGAAGCTGAAAAAAAAATAAAATAATAATACATTCTCCTGAGTAGCGACCCGAACCCATAACCATCTATTTTACATACAAACACCTCACTGTGCTACGACAGCTTCAACAAAATGAAACATTGCTAAAATACAAAAGGCCAAAAAGAGAATAAATTATAAAAGTTCCCCGCGAATTCGTAAACATCAAGAAAGTTCAGAGTCAACGGGAGTTGCCGGTTATGATGGTACAAGAATGCAAATTATTTCAACTAATTAATGTTCGTAGATTTCTAAGTTATGTTACGTTTCGAGTTTCCCTTTGAGGTTTTAGATATTAAAGTTTGTTTTCATTTCAGGCCCAGTGGTTGTAATTCTTTTTTTCAGTTTCATGCTGTATCTCGTATGTAGCAGAGACAGAAGGAGCCTAATGTTAAGTGACCCCGTTCTCCATTTTCCGTCGAATTTTGGAGGAATCGCTTGTTAAGTGGCAGAATTCAACGCCGCGCTTTCTTTCACCAGAGACCAGAAAGAGAAAAAGAGAGAGAGAGAGCTTGCAACACCAGAGCGAAGAATTGAAAATATTAAACATTCCATTTTCTCTAGTGGGAATAAAACCCGCGACCTTACGCGTTTACGATGACTGGCTTCGATAATAATTTTGAACATTAATTACTTCTTCGTCTTTTCACGTTCCAGTCTCAGAAAAATGGGAGGACCCGGTGATCGGTTGGAATCATTCATTACATCACTCTGTTAAGAAACTTAGTGTTACTTTTTTTATTATAACGGAACTGCAAAAATAGCTATACGTATTTTAATTATACCAAACAAGATAGTACCTAGTACTATTAAGGCATTTAGTTTCACTTCCACTACAAGTTCCACATAAATTCAAAACAATACGTAACAAAACTTCGTTTTCTCGAGAGGAGATCGAATCCGCAACCATCATACTTACAGACAGACTCTGTTCCACTGCGCCGTAATGGTCTGGGTGAATTTATAAGTAAACTATTAGGATTTTTTTGGTTACATCATAATATTTCAAATACAAATTAATAATCGGGTCAAATGCAAGAACTACGCCACTTTTATACAATGACAGCTATAAAATCCATATCAAGTTGGAGATATACAAAATTATTCAATAAGTCATATTTGGTAGCGCTGCGCAAGCGCTGGCGCCATGGGAAATAACCTTTGCGATGGGAAAGAATAGCATGGACATGTAGATTGTGCAATCATTTATTATTTTAGAAATTATTCGATGAAGTAAATTTATGTATGGCTTGATCTTGAATAAAATGCTGAGGCAAATTTTTGTTTTTTATTTGTAGTTTTGTTTAATAATTTTCTTTTTAATATAAATCTGATAGTAAATAATATCAGTCTAAAAAATAATAACGTGGCCTTTACCTCATTAACACATTATACCGGTAGAATGAACTAATTTTATTTCCCCGCTTTGGTCACGAGACAAAGCGTGGCGTTAAGTTCCGGCATTCAACGGAAATGGAGCCGAGTATCTTATCATTAGGTTACATCTGCCTAACCTAAACATTTTAATTACATCAAGACAACATTAATTATAATTTAACTTAACTTGAAACTTTTAATGCCCCAAATTACACTTTTAAAATTAGATTTCTTAAAAGCAATTCCTCTCTATTATTAACGTAGATCAAAGACCAGAGAAACCTTGTAGAATCTGCGTAGGTGTCGCGATTTAGGACACCTAGAGGCTTACGTAAGGCCGTCTTCAATGTACTACTTGTTTACTTTAATCTTTTGAATCGGTTCGTATAACAATTTTTGCTATAGTTAGAAATATTTTTTCATATTTTTCTATAAAAAAGAACCTAGTGATTTAGCTATTATGCACCACGACAGGCTTAACTATTTAAAATTTTCCTGGCGCAGCGGCTCAGTGTCTGATTGTAAACGCGATGGTTGTGGATTTCAATTCCAATTTGGATAGTGAATTATTTTTGGTACTGGTACCTAGATTTTTTTTTTCTTTTAATTTAATGTGGTAACTAGACTCTAATCGATACGCAATGTCTAAAATCTGGACGAAAAGTGGAGTGTCTTAAGACTAACAGTTCCTGCTGCCTGCGCTGCACTAACTGAATTGTCACATACGAATCAGCTTCACTCTGTATCCCGCACACAGCAGGGTAGGCAGGGGGAACCTAGTGTAAAGACACTCCGTTTCCCACTTTCTGCCGAATTCTGAAGGCATTGCGTGTTGAGTAGCAGAACTCAACGCCACGCTTAACCTCGACACCAGAGCGAAGAAATGGAAATATAAATTTAAGTAAATATTTTATCTCTTCAGTGGGGATCGAACCCACTACCAGTCGGTTTTACAGTCACACCTCGTGCCGCTGCGCCACGACCGGCCTCAATAATAATAATAATAATCATCATTGTAAAACGAAAAATATTTCTGGCCACAGATTATTTCTTCGTCTGATTGGCAAAAAGAATGGGTTGGATTTTTCTTTATTCTTTTCTTTTTCAGTGGCCTCAACACGCAATGCCTCCAGAATTCGGCAGAAAGTGGGGAACGTAGTGTCTTAACACTAGGTTAACTCTTCCTACCCTGCTGTGTGTGGAATACTATTACTACTTTATATATACACCACAATATATTGTATATAGTGCGGTTTTAAGGCGAACTAGCCATCTCTTCCAAATAATTTTACTGGGTCACTAGGTGAGAAATGATCATATTGTTTCTATATAATATAATTTATTATTATTATTACATTTCAAAACCGCAGTGAACGTGATTCATAGAAATAGAAATATAAATTGCTATCGATTGCTACTAATTCACTATACACCCACTTTTACAGCCCATAATGTCTTATGCGTCATCCAAGTTCCGTAAAGGTCTTTAAAGTGTTCATAAATACCTTCACCAAGAAAAGCCACCGTCATAGCGCAGAGAGCCAGTGTCTAACTGTAGGCGCGATAGTTGTGGGTTCAATTCCCACTCAGGGAATATTTATTTAGCGTTACGCTGTATCCTGCATATAGTAGGGTAGGCACAAGGAGAGTGGGAACTTAAGATATTCCGTTGCCCACATAGACCCAAATTCTTGAGGCATTTCGCGATGAGTGGCGTAACTCAACGCCACGCTTTGTTGTTGGGATTTATTTAATGATATTCACAATATATCAATATTATAATATAATTATCGTTTATCAATTATCGTTTATTATTATCGGTTATCCGTCAATCATGGATCATCGATCATCAATTTTAATCTATTATTTACCTTGGCACAGCTTAGAAAAGACCTAGGATTTTTTTTAATTTTATTTTGGGAACCTAATAGATCTACGAAGTTTACTATTATTTCTGGTACATCTGAATAATATATAATAATATATACATATTTTTAATTGAAATCTTCTTAAATAGAATGTGGACAGTAGGTACAAGGCTATTTTACTAGGTTCACTCTATTTTCTCCAAAATCATTGTCCCGTAAAAGGTTAAATATTGAATTAATTCAAATATTTCAACATTAAACTTATAGGAAAGTAAGATATTTTATCATTTAACCTTTAATAAATTGTAGCAAAACTTTTAACAGAACTTTCATTATCGATTCGAATCACAGACCACTAATGTGGCGCTGTCAGCAGTATAGAAATTTTAAAGATATATTTTCATTAAGAAAGCAAAGAGGAATATATGTAGTATTATGTGTACAAAAATAATTTATAAAACAGATGGTACAGTGTTTGATTGTAAACGTGATGGTTGAGAGTTCGATTTCTACTCGAGGAAATATTTTTTTTATTTCGCTCTGGCACCAAAACGCGGGGTTAAGTTCCGTGACTCAATACATCATGTCTCAAAATTTGGGCGTTGTATGGAGGACGGAGTGCCTGCACACTAGGATCCCTCTTCTAAGTTATTTTTTTTAAGAATATGCTTGTAGTTAATATACATAAATAATTGAAGGCCATAAGTTAAAGTGATAACTGGTACAGTTAATGGGTTTTAAGCTGAATTAGTGAAAGTGATCAGAAAATTAAAATCGGAAAAATACATTAAAAATTAAGTTTATTATAAGAATATCAGTAAAAAAATTTAAACATAAAAAATATACCGATTTATCTACACCTGACTTGGTTTTTTTATTATCTTTCTTTACTTTCATTACATTACATCGTAATTTGGGCGGAAAGTAGAGAACGGAGAGCCTTAACATTAGCTTCCCTCTCTCCATTCGCTGCCTACCACGCTACGCAGAAAAACAAAAAGTAAAAAAAAAGTAAGTCCCTTCCAGTCTCATCTCTATATCATACACACAAAAAGTCTACGCCAGCAACTAAGAACTTTTCTACTGAACTCCAATTAATTATAACGTATAATGAGTTGATTTACCCCAACCTCCCCTTTCCGTGTGATTTACTTGTTTTCTTTCCCGAACAAAATGTTTGAAACATAGTAAGGTAAGGTACCTTTTGAATCATTTATTTACAAGAATTAGCTAAGAAAGCTTTTTGAATTATATCCAATAAATCCAGAAAAAAGCGTTTTTTTATAATTTTTTTTCCTGAGTGTTGAGATATTGTGTGCAGAACTCAACGCCGCGCTAAGCATACCAAAGAAAGCCAACTGTCATTAATCCGAGCGGAAATCGATACACACAGTGATTACTCCCTTGTTGACTGGTGGAACACAACGCAGCATTCTGTCTGTCTATCTGCTTCTCTCTACCTATCTTACTATTCACACCATATATAAAAAAAGGATATAAATAAGCACAGGCCAGTCGTGGCGCAGCGGCACAAAGTGACTGTAAAACCGACTGGTTGTAAGTTCGATCCCCACTCGAGGAGGTGAAATATTTCCTTAAATTTATATTTCCATTTCTTCGCTCTGGCGTCGAGGCAAAGCGTGGGGTTGAGTTCTGCCACTCAACACGCAATACCTCCAGAAATCGGTAGAAAATGGGGAACGGAGTGTGTTAACACTAGGTTCCCTCTGCCTACCCTGCTGTGTGCGGGATACAGCGTGAAGCTGATAAAAAAAATAATAATAATAAACAAGCACAAACACATTTCTAATAACCACTACATCAGAACCAGTAAAAAAGACAATTTAAATCCTAAGATCAGCATTTGCATTATAATCCACCTTCCATACACAACTCATGCAATTCTCAGTACACCGTACAGTTACATTACCTTTTTATGAACCCCCGACCCGCCTTCGGACTCGACCTAGCGATTGTTTACAATGTGTTTCTGAGAATAATTCAAGGCCAAAGCTAACTGCATAAGAATCTTGTACTATTGTTTTACAGTGTTATGCGTAATGTGCATGTTTCATGTGTGTTTTGAATGTAAATAGATGAGGTATTTGGAGGGTGTGGGGTTCATTTCTTTTTTTTTTTGGTGGTGATTAATATGTTTTTTTTTTATATTTTGCGTATTTTTTTACAAGTTAAATCGATTTCAAAGCTTTAATAAACGGATCACGTACAGTGGGTTAACTTAATACAATGCTTTGGTTTAATTTTATAAAAAAATTGTTATTTTCTAATTTTTACATGACCGCATCAGTGGATTTTATAAATATACGAGGTAACTCTGTTTACAGGAACAGTGAGCTACATCAAAACGGTTACAGCTAAAAAGGTTTTTTTTCAATTTGAACCAGTATATTGCCGAAAAGGCTAATCGGTTGGTAGGTCACAAGCTAGCTACTGTAAACAGTGGGTTCGATTCCTGTTTAAGTGAATGAAATATTTGATATTTTAATTATCTCGTTCTAGTAACGGGGTAAATCAACACTCAACACGCAATGCCTCCAACGGCTTGGATCCCACCACCTAACCTTGTGAGTGCTAGAAACATTTGTCATGCAGACATTTAAATATTTTTGAAGCGATTATTTTCAAATATACATTAAAAGTAGTTCAAATAAAAACAAAATCACATTTTACCGCATCCAAATTTAACAATCTTCATGTGATATAAATTCTTTTTTAAATAGGACGTGCTTCTCGCTCTGGTTGGTTCGTGGGAACATCGAAATATGCAGGAATAAGTAGAATGAGTGGAAACAATAGATCATTTCGCACACAGTGTGTTACTTGGTTTTTGCTCAACTTGCTTAAAATGGTAGTAATGTTATAACTGTTTTTCGAGTGGTAAATCTGTTATTTTACGGTTTGTAGTGTTTTCAGTTATGTATTTGTTGTGCTTTCTGTTTTTTGTCATTGTTTCATGTATGCTTTAAGTTAGTATTCTGATATATGTATTTTGTTTGACTAGTAGTAATGGTAAGGAAGCCTAGTGTTATGACACTCCGTTCTCAATGCATCGCCTGGAACCATTTAGTGTTGATTGAACTTAAGGCTGTTCTTAGTCTACCAGAGCGATAAAATGAAAATAATTCCGAGTCGCGAGTGAGAATCGAACAGCAACCGTCGCGTTACGCTGCCCTTACACCCTTATGCCCTACGCTACGACGGCCTCAACAAATTAAAGATGAATAATTACTATAGGTTTACGCGAAACGACCATAATGTAATAAATTATTTTGCTAAGATTGAACCGAAATTCATCGCGTTCCATTCTGACACCAGTTATATGATAATTTTTGTATACATTAAAAAAAAGCCGAATGCCTAGACACTTCGTTCCCCAAGCACCGTCTACTTTTCGAGACATTGCAAGAAAATCCACGCCGCGTTGTGTCTTGAAATAAAAATTATTTATTCAGCCAATCGAACCTACAACCATCGCATTTACAGCCAAAATTTAATTTTATATACATAAAAACTCTTTCACTATATTCCTTACTATATACAGTTAGTTACTCGCGTGAGCTCTCAATATTAAACCACGGTGTAATTGAGGACGTACAGTTTTACACAACTTTTCTATGATTTGTATGAGCAGTGATAATTACTATAGACGACTACGACGGTGTGTAGGTTTTATAATTACAACTTGTTTTGTCTCCAATTAACAAGAAAGTTTGTAGATTAATCTTTGTTTTGTATTGAGGTCGTTTGGTCTATTCGTCTAAATTAATTGTTGAGTACTCCATCTGTGGTTTGTGGTAAAGAAGTTAAAAATTAATAGTAAGTTTTGTTTGTTAAAATATGGTTGCGGGTTCTATTTTCTTTAAAAAACTTCACGATGTATCCCGCACAAAGCAGTGTGGGCAGAGGGAACTTAGTGTTAAAACACTCCGTTCCCCACTTTCTGCCGAATTCTGGAGGCATTGCGTGTTGAGTGACAGAACTCAACGTCGCGCTTTGCCTCGACACCGGAGCGAAGAAATGGAAATATAAATTTAAGTAAATATTTCATCTCCTCGAGTGGGGATCGAACCCACAACCAGTCGGTTTTACAGTCACACAGCTGCGCCACGACTGGTCTCTTCTTAGTGAATTATAATGTTTTTCACTTCTTTTAGTGATTTAGAGTGTGATTTAATCTTATACGTTGCGGTGAATACAATGAAAAAAGACTATTCAACAATCATTCTTTTTATTATTTACCTTTTACATATAGGTAAAAGATGATGTGTTCCTTTTTTTCCGTGCTTTTATGCATTCCGCATATAGCTGGGTAGGCAGAAGGAACCTAGTGTTAAGACACTCCGTCTTCACTCTTTCCGCCGAAATCTCGAAGCATTGAGTGTACAGTGATGGAATGCCACCCCAATACTTCGTCTTCGTCTTTTGATTTAATTTAAGATAATATTGTATATGTTAGATAACGGAACTCAACGCTGACAATTGTTTATTTCCTGGGTATGGCTTACTAGAATTAAAAAATAAATGTACCTCAGAATAGATATCGAACCTACTACTTTCGCTTCACTACGTCTCCATGTCGTATTTTCTAAAAGTTAAATTACAAAATATATTTCATTGTTTATTACAATATAAGAATCCAATTAAATCATCAGCAGCAGACATGTCGTGTTACAGCCAATTACTCAATCTTCGAGATTGTTTCGAAAAAAGGATTAGCCTTCGTGTTTATTTGTGAAGCGATTCGATAAATATATTGAAACTATATATATTTTTTATACTACATGAGTGTTAGGTATAACTTTTTAAAATGAAACATTCATTGTATAATGAATACGGACATTGGTACAGTAGTGGGCTGAAACAAGTTGATAACGGTGATAAAGCAAGAACACATGCTATAAATGCAAAGGTTGTGGGTTTGATTCCACTCGGGGAAATGAATTTAATTTCCTCTGGTAAGAAGACAAAGCGCTGTGTTGAATTTTGTTATTCATCTTGCTATATGTCGAAAATTGAGTAAAAAGTGAGGAAAGGTCAGTCGAGGACAATCGTGGCGCAGGAGCACAAGTGTATTACAGTAAAAGCGACTGTATGTGAGTTCAATCCCCACTCCAGGAAATGAAATATTGATTTAAATTTTTATTCTCATTTGTTTTCTCTAGTGTCAAGACAAAGTGCGGCGTTGAATTCCGCCACTCAATACGCAATATCTCGGAGTGTCTCAGCAGTAGGTTTCCTCTGCCTACCTTGGTATGTGCAGGATACAGTGGGAAGCTAATTTTCTTGCTTGCTTGCTCTGCTTGCTGGGAAAAAATGTGAGGCTTCTTTTTTTCTTTTTATATATTAGAGTCACCATTAGTTTAGAAAACTACGTAAAAATATTTCTAAAGCTATTTTTCAGCTTTACTACTAAAGAATCACCCTAACAAGACGCCTGAGGCTTAGCACGTGGGTAAAACAATTTCTATATAATCAGACGCGACTAACTAAACTTAATAATATAACGAATAATTGTTTATATAAAAGCTGAGGTAAAAAAAAATATTTCATACGAAATTCATTCCAATTCAAATGTGACACTGAACAAAAAACTCTATAGTATTACATTTTTTATTTATATTCATAATTTATTACGTAAAATATAATAGGTTGAGGCCAGTCGTGGCGCAGCGGCACGAGGTGTAACTGTAAAACCGACTGGTTGTGGGTACGATCCCCACACGAGGAGATGAAATATTTACTTAAATTTATATTTCCATTTCTTCGCTCTGGTGTCGAGGTAAAGCGCGGCGTTGAGTTCTGCCACTCAACACGCAATGCCTCCACAATTCGGCGGAAAGTGGGGAACAGAGTGTCTTAACACTAGGTTCCCTCTGCCTACCCTGCTGTGTGCGGGATACAGCGTGAAGCTGATTTAATTTAATAATAGGTAAAGTTAGAGAAAATATTATACTGTAAGTCCAAAAATAGACTTCGTGTATTTGAACGAAAGTATGCATATTTTTTTTAGCATTTTATGTATTGCATTTATTGTAGGCAAAATCGACATAAGACTAGCTATAACTATATAGCTTAACTTATGTCGATTTTGAAACATTGTGACATCTTGACACTAGGACTTCATAATGGACTAACTATCTAATAACTAGGAATTCAAAAAAGTCAAAAAATAAAATATTTTAGTGTATTTTATTTTAATGGCATTGCAAAGCATGACTTGTTAGGTAGTGCTTCTAAGCATACCTATACTCTTCAAGGAACTTTATTTTTTGGCTTCACTAGTGTGAACATATAGCAGAATAGGCAGAAGGAACCTATTTCTAAGAATTTCTATTCCCCACAAACCGTCCTATTTTCAAAAAATTTCGTGTTGAGTGACTAAATTCGCCGCCGCGACTGTCTTATTACCAGAGCTAGGCCTAGGACTTATATACTTTTCGTCTTTTATAATTTCGACTGTGCACTATCTGTACAACACACGTAACTAAAAACTAAAAAACCGTAAAGCTTACTGGATGCCAGCAGTAATAAAGATTTCAACAAACATTTGATATGCCAACGACACTGTTTTACTGGCAACATCCATAGAAGACATGTACATATGGCATACTCCAAACACTAGAGTCCGAAAATGGAAACAAACTCGCTGTGAACAGAGTAAATACGAAGGTTCGAGCTGGATAGTTATCAAATACTATCTGAAATATTCTTGGCATTGTTAACGTCGTCCGCTATGTGTATCTTACACCCAAATCTGCAGCTGCAACAAATTGGGATATAAGCGGTGAAAGTGTAGAGGCGGGTCGTGGCGCAGCGGCACGAGGTGTGACTGCAAAATCGACTGGTTGTGGGTTCGATCCCCACTCGAGGAGATGAAATATTTACTTAACTTTATATTTCCATTTCTTCGCTCTGGTGTCGAGGTTAAGCGCGGCGTTGAGTTCTGCCACTCAACACGCAATGCCTCCAGAATTCGGCAGAAAGTGGGGAACTGAGTGTCTTAACACTAGGTTCCCTCTGCCTACCCTGCTGTGTGCGGGATACAGCGTGAAGCTATAAGTGTAAAATAACTAATTGAAAGTGTAGGATGATTAATCATCTTCCAAACTCCATATTGATGTAAGATATGCTCTGGATAGAATGACTATGATCCTCAGACATGAGGGACCGTCTTCAGTCATACAACAACTAGTTTTATAGTATGGGAGCCGACGATTCTAAATCGGAATTTACTCGAGCATCATAGAGACTGTTGGGTTGCGAAGTTTAGATGATAACAAGAAATAAATGTTATAATATAATACATATATTTTGATCGGTGGAATGAGTGTCTATAGAATTTCAAAAATGTAAAAAAAATGTTACATGAGCATATTTGAGCGCGTCAGATATTGCTATCGTCCATATCCTACGTATTCTTATAAATGTAAGAATGGTAATTTGATGGTTTCCATGATGGAGGTAGTAGTACGTAAGAGTTAAAAATAAAAAAATCTATATTCTAGACGGGCGGCCATACATATGGGGCTCATATCTGGTAGAAGTACTTACCCGAGTTCAAGGAATCCCCCAGTAAATTAGCCCGCCGCGCTTTGTAAGTCCCGAAGTCCCTGCTTCGGCTCCCCTACCATTACATACTTTGAACTAAATAAACTTCACTTCTTCAAAACATGAGAGAAACCTTATTTTAGAAATTAAAACAGTAACAATACAAATACACAATCACTAGTTAGTCCTTATTGATCTTTAAAATTAAAAAAAACAGTTTTAAATAAAATTTTATAACATTTTATGTGAACTGGACAAATAAAGTTAAGGAAAATAAATTCGAAGTTACTTTACGTCCAATACCAATAGCAATAAGTAAAAAGGCTTAAGCGTGTTTCGTATCTTCTTGTAATAAAAAGGTTAATTTGAAAGCCATCGTAAAACTAATATCTAAAGCACTAGCTAGGTCTTATATGATCACTGGGGCATTCGGTTTTTATGTGGACTTAATGTCTTTTTCATTTTATTTTATTGAAAATTGGGTGTACATAGGATTTTTGGTGTATATTTGCGATAGTAGTAGTTGATTCATTTTATTTAGTTTCAGGCCTTGTCTAACTTATAACAAGCTAAGAAAGAACTTACTGTCCATTGAACTTGACGCCCCCTTTTATGTACCAGAGCTGGGAAATGAAAATAATTTATTCCCCTCGAGTGGGATTTGAATCCATAATCATCGTGTTAGCAATCTGCACTATTTCACCACAATGTCCTCAAATTTTTATTTTAACATACACAACATATATATTTGTGCACATACGTGATAATATATTATCACATGTGTGGATCAGTTATCGCATGAGAGAATGTGTAATAACAAAATATGTCCACATATTATGTGTACATATGAACATATGTGTGAGTATGTGATTACATGTGTGGATGTTTAATAATATGTGTGTGTCTAGTTCTTTATAATTTTCAGAGAATTCCAATTGTTTCGTGTAGTTTGATAGACTTTTACAGTCATTCCTGATTGTTTTCAATTCTTAAGTTCTTCGTGCCAGGAATCTTTTAAAGTTTAAAAGATTCCTAACCATACAAACATTTTTTCTAACTGACCAACCTGCTTTCTGAACCGTTGAATAACGTCACAAATAGGAAAAAAATCATCGGGAGAAAAATCGTTTTCTGTCCATTACATTACAATAAAAAGTATTGAAGCACGTCGTGGCGCAGGAGCACAAAGTGTGACTGTAAAACCGACTGGTTATGGGTTCAATCCCCACTCAAGGAGATGAAATATTTACTGAAATTTAATATTTCCTTAACTTTTCTATTTCTTCAATCTGGTGTCGAGACAAAGCGCGGCGTTGAGTTCCACCATTCAACACGCAATGCCTCTAGAATTTGGCAGAAAGAGGGGAACGGAGTGTCTTAACACTAAGTTCCCTCTATTTACCCTGTGTGCGGGATACAGCGTGACCCTGATAAATAAAAAAAAGCATGATAAAATACAAAAATTCCATGCGAAAGAAATTGCAGCATGTATAAATTTAGCCATCGCGTATCTAAATGTAATACAAACACAAAATATTTATCAAAATATCTATAATTTCTTAAACACTAACTTAACCTTATACTTATATAACAGTAAATAAATTTCATATTATAAGATCTTAATAAATGGTAAAATTGATATTTAATGTCGTAGCTACCGGTGGGTGGAGTTATCTCCTTTTGTTGACAGAATAATGACATGCTTCACTTGATACGTAGTCTACACTAACGGCTTGTACCACTTCCAGTTAATTGCTGTTTATAATAGTAAATATATGTTATACGTTTTTACTGGAGAATTTTTTTGCTGATATTACTAATTAATATAATCGGCAGCTTTACCCTGTATCCCGCATAGAGCAGGGTAAGCAGAAGGAACCTAGTATTAGGACGTCCTGTTACCCGCTTTCCATCGAATTTTTCGAGGAATTGCGTGTTGAGTGGCAGAACTCAATCCAGAGCTTTTTCTTTAATGCCAGAGCGAAGTAATGAAAATATTAAGAAATAATATTTCATTTCCTAAAGTGGAAATCGAACCCACGACCGTCGTTTTACGAAAAAGACAAGGCAAACGAGCATACGGTGACTCGTATGCTCGTTTGTCATACACCGCCGCATAGGATTTATAGATTGTACAAATTTTATATATATCTATATATAACTTCTTTTAGAGTAGCACTTAGTAAGACTTTCGAATAAACTGAATTGAAATCCAAAACCATTGCGTACATCTTTAAACATAGGAAATGTGCCACGACTACAACAAATTACACTTATTTTTAATTTAAAAAAAGACAAACCAGAAAAACCTATAAAAGTTTAAAAGCTAGTCTATGAAATATTATTTTTTTAGAAAAAAAATGAGAATATAATGTACACCAGACCTTAAAAATCCGCTCCATCAACCAGCAGCAAGATAGTTAGATTATGTCAATAGTATTTTATTGTTCACATTTCCAGGCCTCTATTGATGTTGGATTCGTGACGGCGATACACATCGCTATTTGGGTCGTTTTTATTGTCAATGTGGACAGGTTTTTTTTTATTATGTAGTTGTTTGTTATTATGTGGTTATATAATTTTAGATTTTGGTTATTAAATACATTAAAATATAATTTGTTTTAATTTTCTTATTTATAAGATTCTAGTAACATGTGGTTTACCTACGGTTGCTTGGTCTGGTAGTAGTGCAGTGTGACGTATAGTAAATGTAATAGTAAATGTAACGGTTTTGAGCGCGGTTTATTTCTACTTTGAAACACCGAGTTCAGTTCTGCTACTTAAAACAGCAGTTCTGTGGGAAAAAGAGTGCCATAACACTAAGTTTAATCTGCATACGATGCTACACGGAAAAAAATGTGAAACTGCTTTTGTTTATAAATTAAGTATTAAAATAAAATAATTTATAAAATGTAACATTTAAAAATCGCTTTGTAGGTAGATAAATATTATTATGATTTAAGGTGGAGTTCTCACTATGCACTTACTTCTTCGCCACTCAACATACAATGCATGAAGAATTCGGAGAAAAGTGGTAACGGAATATCTTAGCACTAAGTTCCCAGGTTCCCTCTGCGTAATTTACTAAGTGTGGGATATAGCTTGAAGCAATCACCTCGTTCTTCTATGCATTTAAACAAATGGAATCTAGTGCAAAGACACCATACTGCTGCGCCATAACACCGTTAATATCACTGTAATTGATGTTATACTACAATATCTTCAACGTGACATTGGCGAAGTGATTGGTGCTCAACTGGCACGCTCGAAACATCATTAATTAAGAACTGTACTGAACTACAATATCTTTGATGCCATATCTTGTTTAACTCGTACCTAATTAAACAGAAGTTCTGGTTTTATGTATTATAGACCGAGAAGCGAAGAAAGCAGTTATTTATTGTATTAACTTTTTTCAGCTTCACGCTGTATCCTGTATGTAGCCGGGCAGGTAGAGAGAACCTTCTGTTAAGATAATTCGTTCCGTTGCGGGCTTTCGTTTTGAGTGGCGTAACTTAAGTTGCAACTCAACACGCGCGCCTCGCATTGCTTTTGAAGAATTATTAAAATAATAGAAAATATAAAAAAACGAAACTTCTGGGAATCGAACCCCCAACCTGTGGCGTTTACAGTCATACGCTTGTGCATGCTTCTGTAATATTTTTTATTAAAATTTTAAATAAAATATAATTTTAGGCACAAAATACACTCATAACAACTTTTTTTTTCTCTCACTAAGACGATAAATAATATATCTAAACTTAAAAAATATCATTCTTATCTAATTATAATCACATAACTATACTTCAACAAAAAATAAATCACAAACAAAAAGTCAGTCAGTATAAAATAAAAGCGAAAATAAACAAAAAGACAGCTTGTACTTTAAAAGGTCAAACAAACAAACTCTTTCTTATATTTGCCCTTTCTTGTTAAATATACTAAAACGGTACGCACGATGTTGGAGACAGACGTTACGACAGGTCCCCGTAATGTTTTGTGAGGCTGCTTTGTAAGATTTTACATACAAAATGTATGTAAGTTTGTATGTATACAATAATAGTTATATAGAATATGGAGTTAACAATGAATTCTTTTAATTTACCTGGTTTTTTTTTCAGTTTTATTCTGTATCCTGCATGGAATAGAGTAGGCAGAGGGCTTCTCTATTTACTCTGGGAGGGACTTTGAGAGGTAAGTAGGAAAAGCTAATTTAAATTTGAGAATATATGACGTGACGCAGGAGTAAAGGCGTGTAATTGTAAACGCGACAGATTATGGGTTCGATCCCCATTTGAGAAGATGAAATAATAAATATTTTTATGCCTTTGCTCGGGTAATGATTCAAAGCGCGGTGTTAAGTTCTGCTACTCAACACCAATTGCCTCCAGAATTTGGCGAATGGTGGGGAACGGAGTGTGTAAATACTAGGTTCCCTCGCCTACTATATCATGTACGGGACACGGCGTAAAAGAAGCTAAGAAAAACAAACAATTTATAAAAACGGACATGTATTAGTTTTGAACCCACAACTATATACTCCCACAATTTTCTATTTCACAAATTTATCTATTTAAAAATCGATTTTCCATACAACTTAACGTTATCGAATAGGGTTAAAGTAACAAAAGTGTCGATATCCAACTCGAATCAAAGTCATCCAAAACTTCAGCCGTACTGACCGCGGCGGGTATCTTTCGGAAAAAAATACAAAAATAATTTGTCAAACTCCCGCCGAGCTGTCTATTACTGGCCGGTAACAGATGGGCGGTGTGGAAAGAAATGTATGGATGTGACTATAAATGCTTTTTTAAATTAAAAATAAATAAATCAGCTTCACGTTGTATCCCGCACACAGCAGGGTAGGCAGAGGGAACCTAGTATTAAGACTGTGTTCCCCACTTTCCGTCGATTTCTGGAGGCATTGTGTGTTGAGTGGCGGAGCTCAACGCCTCGCTTTGCCTCAACACCAGAGCGAAGAAATGAAAATATAAATGTAAATAAATATTTCATTTTCTCGAGTGGGAATCGAATCCACAACTGCCCCTGTGCCACGACTGGCCTTGCTTTTTTAGTTCGTCTATTTTTTCTTTGTTGAAAGAAAAATATATAAACACAAAAACTGACTTCAAATATTTATCAGTTACTTAGATACAGAGAATATAAATGCATGTATCCATATTTCAAAAATATTATGTCATTTTGGTTATATTTCAAGTCTATAAAACTATATGTTCTTAACAAGGTACGTTGATATTTTTTTTGTTGTCAAAATCTCCCATTTTTACAAACTTTGCTACCATACCTAGTGGCTAAATCGCGTGTGCGGTATCCTATAGATGCGATTATATAAATTTAATAGCCAATATTATTTTTATTATGAATGTACTTTTGTATTTTCTATATACATTTTAATGCAAAGACAAATTTGTATATAAAAAAATCAGCTTCACGCTGCATATCATAGCATAGGTAGGTAGACGGAACCTAGTTACTCCGTTCCCCACTTTCCAACGGGTTTTTCGAGGCATTGAGTGGGGGAACTCAACGCCAGGCTTCATTCCGTCGCGTGGGAATCGAACCCACACCCTTCTGCCTCTGCGTCACGCATATATTTTCCATATATGGTGTATAAATAAACCATAAAAAATATAATAATAACAAAACTAAACTAAATACCATATCCACATTTCTCCATCATCCACTTGACGATATCACTTTATAGTTCGTTAACGCGTATTACCCTCGCTTGATCGATACAGTACAGGTTCCAGTTAAAACCGGTTACTAAAGTAACTGTTATTAATTAAAATGGTTAATTTTAACACATTTATGTTTACACGTAAAAGTTGTTAAAAATTTGTAAACATGGATGTAAGATAATGATAGTGGGTTCAAATCTATTTTGGGAGGCTAATTTATATTGATGTAATGGTAACTTAGCTTCACGCTTTATCCCTAGCGGGGTAGTCAGCGGGAACGGAGTGCCAAACACTTCGGTCTCTACATATCTCTTTCGTCTCGTCCACTGTCATCAAACTCTTCATACACCCTCCGGGGGGTCCTCATGCATTTTACGTGACCTTCCTCCAATATCTTTAATAGAGGGGACTCTACCTCTCTTACCACTCAAACCAGCTGAGCACGTTCTCTTCTTCATTCTCACCGTGACATCCTCACTAGTACCTGCTGTTCTGTGTATCTGTTTATTGCAGATTCGATCAGCTAAGCTGACTCCGCATCATCGCAGATCTCATCTCCACGGCATGTGTATGTAGATGTTCCTTTAGTTGGTCGTCTGGCCTGATGCTATACTAGGTGCCTTCGGTCTATATTGCGAAACGATAGAAAAAATATGAAAATGTATGGATATACATTGTACATATATATCAAATTTATTAACAAATTTGTTATCATAATGATAAATATATATGTATGTGTGACTAAAATATAACATTTTTCTACTTTCTAACAGTAAATTCTTTAAAAATACGGGCTTTTTAAAATGGCTATTAATACTAAAATAGATATTTTCGTGTAACAATACTGGATTGTAATAGCATTTATATACCATAGGAATGTGGGGTTTGATTTTATAAGCGATATGTATCTGTTCTACATACTTTGAACAACTAATATTATAACTTCAGACGGAATTTTGTCTTTAACAAAAATATAAGATAATAGATATAGATTAGATATAGATTCCCTAATGTAATAATTTTTATATTTCATTTTTTAGCACGCTGTATCCCGTATATAGTAGGGTAGACTGGAAGAAAAATTGTGTCAAAACATCCCGTTTTTCAATTAAATTTTTGAGACATTACGTGTAGCTAGTGAACTTAACGCCGCTCTATATCTTGCCATCAGATCGTGGAAATGAAAATAATACTTTCTAACATTGAATAAATCATAAACTGACTTTGTCTAAATAAAAAGTTTCACATAAACATAAAGTCCTGGGCTGTAAAAGCAGTTATAATATAAAATATTATATGTTTCTATACGCACCGTAATTAAAACTGACTTTTTGAGACGCCTGAGGCTGTACGATTTATATTATAGTGTAAAGGTTGAATTCCTTTGAATTGCATGCACTATAGCTTTTGTTATAATATCAGCAGTGGGTGACACGTCTTTTTAACCGATTTTGAAAAAAAAGGATCTCAATTCGTGATTATATTTTTATATATGCTTGTTCCACGATTACTGTGAAAATCATGATTTTAAATGTATATATTTTTAGGTGATACATGAATTTAAATAAAAATATATGAAAGTTCAAATTATATCCTTCTCGAATGCAGTTAGTTGTATTTAAATGACTTATTACGGTAACACAGCAACTTAGTATATAAACACTAAAGCTCCTTAGAGTTAATTAGAACAACTTAATCTATGCTTATTAAAATATTTTTAGAGCTTCACGCAGTATTGTAATTTTAGTATTGTAAGCTGGTGTTAAGACACTCTGCTTAATACTTTCCAATCAATTTTCGAGACATTGTATGTTAAGTGTGTGGTGAAACTCATCGCTGTACTTTGTCTTACTATGAGAGCGAGGAAAAAAAGTCCTCTTTCCAAGTTCGAATTGAACTTCTAAATAAGGTTAATATTACAATATAATGATATCTTTGCCTACCATTATCCAGCTCTCATTTGCTTCCCAAAAAACAAGCACGAGTTGCATAAAGATAAAAATCAGTATAAAACAACCTTAAAATTTGTATTGTTTTTGTCAGAAAACTCCCATTATAGGCACGTTTGGGCGCGCTGTAAATCAACAACTTTGTAATTAAGCTAGTTTTAACGCCGGTCGCTTTCCAAAGTATTGTTTACGCTTCTAAGTTAACTGCGAATTGCAGTTTGATACGAACTTTCTTGAGTAAAAACGGTTATGGGCAATTTTTACTGATGGATAAGAAGTGGTTGTGTCCATAAAATTTGCATGGGCACGGAAATGTTATTATGATTGTTTTATATATGCTTTTTTTAAGTTTTATGGTCTATCCCATATGTAGCCAGGAATTGGAGAGTGAAGAAATTAAAATATTAAATATTTCCTCGAGTGGGAGTCGAACCCACAACTTGTCGCGTTTACGGTCACAGAGTTGTGGGTAGTACTTGCCAATGCCTCCAAAATTTGGTGGAAAGTGGGAGTCTCTCTCTAAACACTAAAAAAAATGGAGGAAGAGGCAGCTAAAACCTTGTAGTACATATGGCGATAGTAACTAACTAATCAAATTGGCAAACGTTTGTTGTTTTTCAAAGTAATTAAATTTTTCACAAACGACTGAACACTAACTGTGTATATGTAGTTCAAACGGTAATAAAGTTAGTACAGCTCAATTGCTTATAATAAAATTGGTAAGCCAAATTGTTATGCGAGTTTAAAATTTTTAACTCACTGATTCTGTGCTGTGTTCACAGCTTATGTAATAATGAAAGAAAAGGCCAGTGGAGTCGTCGTGGTGCAGCGACTGTTGTGGTTTCGATTCCTAATCAGGGAAATCAAGGATTTAGTATTTTTATTTCTCCGTCTCCTTTGTAGGCAATGCGCGGAATCTAGTTCCGCCATTCGGCAATGCCTCTAGAATTCGGCGGAAAGTAGAGAACGGAAGTGTCTTAACGGGAAAGGAGTGTTTGGTTTGATTTACAGGTTCCCTCTGCCTGCGCTTATATCTACGGGATACTGCGTGAAGGTGAAAGAAAATAATAATAGCTAGTAATACAGTATCTGACTGTAAGCGTGAAAGTTGCGTGTTCAACCCCACCTCGGAAGAGTGTAGATATTAAAAATAATTTTGTCAATTTTCTTCTTCTTATATTAAAACGAATAACAGAGTTTACGTGTTATGCAAAATTGTCACTTTTTATCAAAATTTATAATTTTAGGTTTACGGGAAACATCCTATAAGTTTATATTAAACTCGACAATCTTAAGTTTGAAAGCGTATGCATTCATTTTATATGAAATTTCTACATAATTCGAAAAATATGCGTAAAAAAAAATTAATGCAAGTATGTCATATCAAATATGAAGGTTATTTAGAGATAGAGATATTTTTAAAAATATTCCCACTATGGGACAAAATAGGAGTAACAATGTCGAAAAAAGCTGTTTGCCACCGAGCAATTTAAATTTAGCTTTTGAATTTTAAAAACTCTTTCCCTAAAGGATAAAGTACGAAATGAAAAGTTCTGTGGTGGGATTTTTATAGTGTATTTTGGTTTGAAAATGAAATATCACATAGAGTGTACGTCATCTCACTTTTTTCGGTCTTTAACTCTTCTAAATATAACGGAGCTCCTAGTGTTTTCAAACCACTCCTTTCTCCATTTTCCAAAAATCTTAAAGAAACTGTTTTGTATAACAGAATTCAACACTTTGTTTTTTTTTTAGTTTTACGTTATTTCGCACGTAATAGAGTAGGCAGAAGGAACCTAGGAACATAATATTAAGACAATCGGTTTCCATTAACACACTTCCGTTTCATATTTTCCATCGAGTCCTATACGCATGGCGTTGAGTGGTGGAATTCAACGCCGCGCTTTGCCTCGTTACCAGAACGAGGAAATTAAAATATGAATTATTTCAATTCCTCGAGTGGGAATCGAACTCATAACCTATCTCGCTTAGAATAGCACCCTTGTGCTCCTGCACCACTGTTAATTTTTATCTTTTCAGATTTAAATAAAGCCCACACCACCGAAATTGCAGGCGACGACGAGTTGAAGATATTTGAAATATAATAATCTTAACATATTACAATTTAAAGTTTGAGGCCAGTCGTGGCGCTGCGGCACGAAGTGTGACTGTAAAACCGACTGGTTGTGGGTTCGAACCCCACTCGAGGAGATGAAGTATTTACTTAAATTTATATTTCCATTTCTTCGCTCTGGTGTCGAGGTTAAGCGCGGCGTGTAGTTCTGCCACTCAACACGCAATGCCTCCAGAAATCCGCAGAAAGTGGGGAACGGAGTTTCTTAACACTAGGTTTCCTCTGCCTACCCTGCTGTGTGCGGGATACAGCGTGAAGCTAATTTATTTTAATTTAAAATTAACAATTATAAAGGCAACACAATATAATATATAGGCACATAACTTCCATTCTATAAGTGACAGTAGGGTCAATAACTAACCGTTGTACCCTCGTTGTTTATTTTAATACCGCCTTCGGGAATATATTGTTAGAGTATTAAAATTTGTGGTACTTATATAAAAGTAGAGTCAAAATGTGGTGTGAATGTTTTCTTTAGTTAATATTTATTATATTTTGTTATATTCGTTGTCCACATAGTAGGGTAGGCGAAGGGAACCTGGGAACCTAGGGCTAATTATATAAAAGTAGAGTCAACATGTGATGTGAAAGCTTTCTTTCGTTATTTTATATTATTTTCTATTATTTAAATTTAAGGGTCAAATCACTTTGTTTTCCCTTTTCTAACAGAATTTGAGACGTAAATTTAAATAATAAGTTCCACTTAACACGCAATATATTCGTTTAGAATTTGGGTGGAGAGCGGAGAATGGAGTGTCATAATGGTTAAAAGGTCTTGCCTATTTTGATATATGGGAAAAAAGCGTGAAATTTTTTTTAAAGATTTTTTTAAATGTTATAACCACACTTAAGAAAGAAAAACATTTATTAAGAAAATCCCGCTACGTTCAAATTTTTATACGTTTTCTTAAAAAGTATTTTTCTTTTCTAAGCGTAAAGTTACTTTTTTATTTATTTTGATGTAAAAACTACTATAAGACGGTTGTTTAAACATGTAATAGCACGGAATTTTTGTATGGGCGGACAAAGTGATTTATTACAAAGATCACTATGCGAAGTTTAAAATTATTCATAATAGTTAAACTTAAGATAATTAAAAGAGAAAAATAAAACTACGACAAAAGCGGAAGAATTATGTAATGATAAATACAGTTCACACACGAACGGATGTCTAATCAAATTAAGGATGCGTTCAAATTGATTGAAATTTTAATATTTTTATCTGTGACTTGTCGCCGCCTGTAATTTTTTTTGGTCTACTTTAAGACATAAAATGGAAAATTGAGATTTTTTCTTATTTTTGTAGGAATTATGTTCTTAGTTAACAATCTTTTCGCAGTGCTTCTCCACACTCCCCCAAATAGTCCCTTTATGATAATTTTTTATCTTTTAAGTTCAGAATTTACAACTGTGCGTTTTTTATCACTCAGGTTATGGAAAAGTTATATAAACTAATAAATGTAACTGAGACCACCGTGGCACAGTAGAGCATCATCTGTTTGTAAGCACATTGGTTGTGGTTTCTATACCTACTCAGGGGAATCCAGTAAACTCGCTCACCTTAAACAAGTAAGGTTAGATTCCACCACCTAAATTAAAATAGACAATAAGTGAGGATAGCGGTAGTAAGCCATAGTTTTTTAACTTTTTATGTATATAAAGTGTCAATACAAGGTTCACTGCTTAATCAGTTGAAACTATATTGTATTTTATATCTTTTGAATCTGTCTTGAGGCCGTGGTAGCAAAGCAACACAGCGTCTGGCTGTAAACACGACAGCTGTAGGTACGATTCCCATTCAGGGGAACAAATTATTTTCCATTTCCTCGCTCTGGGACGGATAAAACGTTGAGTTCTGCTACTCAACACGAAATATATCGAAAATTGGGCGTAAAGTGGAAAACAAAGCATCCTAACACTGTTCAGCTATGTATATTATTTAATTCATTTTCCTTAATCGCTTCTCCCATAGAACATGCCCACATTGTTATCTCGAAACATATTAACGCACTAATGTGTAACATTTAACGAGAGCATTTCTTAATGATCTTCAAACGATCTCTAGTTTTATTTGTTCGATTCTCTCACATTCATTATGGGTGCTCTTGTATTTGTAATAATAAACCAGGATAAGCAGTGAGGCCGTCATGGCGCAGGGGCACAAGGGTGTCGCGTCGGCTATAGGTTCGATTCTCACTAGAGGAAATTATTATTTATTAATATTTTATTTTTTTCAGTTTAGTACCAAGGCCCGAAAAACCCGGCGTCGAGTTCCACCAATCAACACGCAACGCCTTAAAAAATTCGGCAGGAAGTGTGGAAGGGAGTGTCTTAACACTAGGTTGTCTGTGCCTACATTGCTATGTGCGGGATGCAGCGTGAAACTGTTTTTTTTTAAACGGTAAAAGGAAAAGGATGAGGAGCTTAAGATAACAATGTATTAAGAATTATGAGTGTAGATAAAGTAAGTTAAGTAGATCATTTAAATTACGTTGATATTAATATATACAAATCTTTATATTAATTATAAGATTTATTCATAGTAGGCCAAGAAAACCGATATCGACAATTAACACTTTATCTTTTTTTATCCCGTATGTAGCAGAGTCCAAAGGCAAAACTAGTGTTAGAATACTCCATCCCTCATGCAACGGTGATTTTTTGAGAAATTATGTATTGAGTAGCAAAACTCAATGTCATGTGTTGTTTTATTACCTGAGCGAGTTAATAAAAATAGAAAAATAAATAAAAAATATATCAATCTCTCGAGTATGAATCGAAATCACATACGTCGCGTTTACACTCAGAGGCCGCCGCGACGGAGTGTGCCGCTACACTATGACGGCCTATACTTCCTTAACAAATTCTACTCTCATTTGATTTGGTCTAAAAGTGAATACGGGTTCATAAAAAAAGATTTAGTCAAACTTCCAATTTAAAGCTCCACAATTATCGAGACATTTCATGTTGAATGGCGCAACTCAATGTCTCCGTTTCTCTACCAGAATGGGCTTTTTAGCTTCACACTGTATCCCGCATATAGCAGGGTAGGCAGTGGGAACCTAGTGCTATGACCCTCTGTTCTCCATTCATACACTTCTGTTCTCCGGTTTCCGCCTAATTCTTGAGGCAATACGTGTTGAGTGGCGGCACTAAACGTCGCGCTTTGCCCGGTTTAAATTAAATATTTAATTCCAGACGAAAAATGAAAAAAAATTAAATGTATATAATCATAACCTCGAGGAGAACAGTCATCGCATTTGATGATGATGACAAAAACATTTACTTCAAGAAAATATTTAATCATTTCTATAATATTCAAAATTATCTCAATTTGCTCATCCATAGTCATATAAACGGAACATATATGCGAAATTTCGTAGATGAAATGGTCGAGTATAACTGATTTGGAATTCAGTTTACAGTTTGACCTACACACGCTTGTGTATAAACTAACGAGCCAAGTTAAAACTTTATAACAATCTACTAAGTAATATTATGTAAAGTACAGTATTTTTATAAAAGTAACATTGTTAACTTTTTTTCGTTTTCTCGATATATAAGAAATTAGTGATGTAGAGAAATAAAATATTTTTTTACATTAAAATGATGTGTGTTTTGGTATAGCGGCGCAGTATTTGAGTGATAAATATGATTGTGGGCTCGAATTCCACTCGGACGAATTAACTTATTTAATTTCTTCGCTCTGGTAACAATGCGCTGTAGCTTACTTAATTAGCTTTTTGTCTAATTTTCAAGATATTGTGTGCTGAATGTGGGAAACTTAACGCCGCCCTTTGTCTTGTTATTGGAACGAGGAAATGAAAATAATTTATTAATCATAGCGGCTGAACCCATTATCGTCTCCAAGACTGCGAGAGTCACCTCTTTTTCACCTTTTATTCATTTTTAAAATAATACTGCAAAGTGGAAGTGGAAATTAAACGTAAACTATAAAATACTGCCTTCACTTAATACGGAAAAGTATGATATCTTACTTTCATTATAATTTCGTCACATTTCGTTTTTGTGGTACAAAAGAAACGTCTGGAATAATGTAATTTACTTTGTTTCCTTTGTTTTGTATCAAACCTCAGTGCTTTTTGGAATTTCGAGAGATAACTAAGAATTGTATATTTTTTCAGAATTTTCCCCTTAAATATTTAGCAAGTGAAATATTAACTTATATGTACGGTTCACGAGGCTTAAGCTGAGTTTTGCATATGTGTGAGTAGTATAAAAGTAAAGTAAACAGTTTTTAAAACTAGAATACATTATAGTAAATCAATAAAAAAAATTCTACATAAAAAAATATGTGAATTCTTTTTCTGCTCTTTGGATTATCATAAGAGTTACTCTTGTCTGTTGTGCCATTTGAGTTCATAATTATTTTTTCTGTTATATGATAACAGAACAGACAGGAAAAAAAAGAACAGCATTGTGCTATGGTATTTTTTCTTGTTTTACTACTACAAAAAACCACAATTATTATTTAAGCACTCTAGATGATTGTGGATTCAATTCCAAATTGGGGATGGTATTTTTTAAAATTTACGCTCTTTCCCGCTTTAACTAGAGACTAACAGTTGTCCTCTTTTCATCTGTCTTAGATATAGTATGATAAGTGGTCGCATATAGTTGGAGACACGCCGTTCTCCGCTTTCTACTTCTATCTTAAATATTGAATGTAGGTGGAGAGATTTAACACTACACGTTGTATATTATTACAGAGAAATGTGATACAAACACACAACAATCACCAAAAATATATACAACATACTGACAAGTTTCATCATAGATCAAAAAATGAAAATATAAGAAAAAAATAGTCACAACCCAAAAAGGAAAAAGCGAATTAATATTTCACACAAATCACGTATAACAGGGAAACCAAACACCTTATTGTAACATTTGAATAACAATCATTTCTTTTTTCCAAGTATTGCTTATATTTTACTTATTGTGTTACCACAAAGACAGTTTTGTATGTATTTTTTTTTCATCTAGATAGTGAAAAAGCGAGGAACGGCTGATTATCTATTTTTTTCGTTGAATTCTGGAGCAGAACTTAACGCCGCGCTTTGCCTCATCACAAGAGCGAGATTAAATAAGAGCAGTATTAAATATGTGTATTACTCGATTGGGAATGAAACCCACAATCTGTCGTGTTTACAGTCGCACTGTTCTTCCGCTGCGTCACTACTGCTCTTAATCTCTTAAAGAGTAGGTATATTTTTATAGTAAATCTAAGATATCTATATATAAGACTGATTACTAATTCATCCTTACATATTTTTCTAAAGACTATTAAATAAATCAAATAAATCAATAAATCAGCTTCACGCTGTATCCCGCACACTGTAGAGTAGGCACAGGGAACCTAGTGTTAAGACACTCCGTTCCCCACTTTCTGCCGAATCTGGAGTGGCAGAACTCAACGCCGCACTTAACCTCAACACCAGAGCGAAGAAAAAGAAGTATAAACTTAAGTAGGTAAATATTTCATCTCCTCGAGTGGGGATCGAACCCACAACCAGTCGGTTTTACAGTCACACCTCGAGCCGCTGCGCCACGACTGACCTCTAAAGACTATTAATATAAAAAAATAGATTTTATTATTAAATTAAATATAAAAACAACAGCAACGAATCAAACCCACGACCTAAAACCCAGAACACCTTTCATACAGAACGAAATATAAATATTTAAAGGCAAAAGTCAAGAAGTGTGCAATAAGAAGGCGCTATTTACAAGAATGCACACGCTCTGCCACTTACAAAGTATTCTAGTGTCCACACAACAGTCATAAAACCTATAGAGCTGTCATAAAAGAGGATGGTGAGCGTCTTGTAGGAAATGGTAAATATGTGTTGCGTTTTTTTCTGCTGTTAAGGATTTTTTTTAGTTTTTTGATTTGTTTTTGTGTTATGTGTAGGTTTTATTGTGTGTGCTGGTTTCACGCTGTACTTCCCATATAGTAGGGTAGGCAAAGGGGACTTGGGAACCTAGAGTTGAGACTCGGTTTCCAATAAGACACTTTTGGAGGGATTGCGAGTTATATGTCTCGGCGCAAGGGCACGAGCTTGCAAACGTTTTATAAAAAAAATAAATTAAAGAAAATTTTCCGTTTCTCTTTTATCCAGAGACAGTTTAAAGGTAGATATGGAAAATCAATACTTAACTCCACCAGTAAATATTATAAAACTTATCAAAAACAGAAATTGTCTTTAGACCATCGTGGCGCAGTGGATCAATGTCTAACTGTAAACGCAATGGTTGTGGTTAGTTAGTTAGTTCCCCATTCGGAGTATTAAATATTATCAATTTCTTGTCTTAAAGAATGTTACATAGAGTTTCACCACTTCTGAAATCTGAGAAACAAGTGTCCTAAAAAGATTTTATACACTCCTTTCTCCGTTTTCTACTGAAAAAACTTTTTTTTTTTTTTTTATAATTAATATGATATAAAGACGTGTATATCTATGTATATGTGAGTGTAAACGAGTTTCACATTTTAGATATAATTAAAAAAAAACTAAAACACGGTCGGTGCTAGTGGTAGCCTTTCATTTCGTGCCGCTTATTTTTTTATTGACGCATCTATAGTTTATGGAGTCGGATTCTATTATAAAAAAAAAAAAAAAAAAATATTTAATATTTGTATTGTTTATACACTATACGACTCAAAAAATACGTAATCTATTACATAGTCAAATATTGTTATTTTACTTAAACCATTCGTTTTTAAATAATAACTAACAAAATCTATTTTATAATATTATTCATATACTTTCATTCGCTCTCTGTGAAAATCATTTATTCTCCAGAATGGGAATCGAACTGACAACCATCGCGTTCCACCATCAAAATTCCCCAAATTAACAAAAAGAAATATCATATATAAACAAAATATAGTCTCTCATATTTAAACAAACAAAATATTTTTATTATATTATAACAAAAATAAAAAATAAAAGCCTAATCTAATACAACCTCGCCTCGTACGAAACGGAAGCTCGAACTGATTTCGTAGTGTAACCCGTAATCAAGCAACGAACACACTACCTACTATTGTACCTCCTAAAATATATGGTTATAAATAAACTGTATCTATATTTATTTACTAGTAACCTGCTCGCGGCTTCGCCCGCTTGACCTATACAATTACGTCTTTAGTAATCTAAATCACTTTCAGGTTTAGGCACAGGGAATCTAGTGATAAGACACTCTATTCCTAATACCGGGCTCCGGCGCCCAACCCACCTTAAAGGCCGGCAACGCACCTGTAGCTCCTCTGGTGTTGCACGGGGTCGTGGGCGGCGGTAGTCACTACCTGGTACATCAGGTGACCCGAACGCTCGTTTGCCTTGTCTTTGCAAAATTTTGAAAAATTTGGCGAAAAAATGGGAACGGAGTGTCTTAACAATACGCGGAATACAGCGTGATGCTGATTTATTTATTTTTATTTTATGTAATTTTATTGTTATCTGAACTGAAATAGTTATCCAAATTTCCGCTCAATCGAACACTGAGAATAGAGTCAAATTGACCTTCAAGATTTCACACACACTAACTAAAACGGGAAGCAAAGTGCGAAATAGAACTCACAACCGTCGCGATTACACGCAAACACCACCCACTGCGCCACGTTGGCTTTAATTAGAATCGATACTGCCTAAAATATAATTACTTCTAATAAATCGATTTCAATAATACTTTTGATTGATCTTATTAGTGAATAGATCATTAATAAGTATCATATCGTATCAACACTTTGAAGGTACCTGCTGTTAGACCGGTATACCGGGTTCAAATTTTTTATGTATTGTTTCGCTGTCATAATATGATATAGTAAAATAGATTGTTATTAATAAATTATTCGGCTGAATTAATTATTTGAAAACATTTTGTCATTCCGTTCGTTGATTTGATTGAAGTTGTTTTATTGCATGTATTTTGGTTTTTGGTTATTTATTATGTTAAAAATATGATTAATTTATAAGGTAGTCCTTTATGGGAGTTATTAATGTATATGTAGACGCCATTGTGACACAGGGGCACTAGCGTGCGATAGGTTGTGGGTTCGATTCCTACTCGAGGAGGCGATACATTTAGATTTTGAAATTAGAGACATACAGAATTATCTCATTTTATTCGACTAAACTAATAAAACTTCATTTTACCACCAGGCACTATATATAAAATGTAATATATATAATATGTACACAAAGTTGACAAAGAGTTAGAGCTCTTATGTTCAATACATTATAGAGCGGCGTTGAGTGCCGCCACTCAATATGCAATATCTCGATATCTGGCGGAAAACGGAGAATAGTGTCTTGACACTAAATAAAAAGCAAACTGTTAAATATCATACATGAAAATCAAGTACATTAAAACTCACCAGGTCTCATTTCTCGTTGTTAAAAATACTGTGAAACAAATTAATCCTTTCGACCGCTTCATAATTATATTGTTCCATCAGCAGGTTTTTAATTAAAGGAAAAATGTGTCTGAACTGATTCACAAGTATCGCGAACTTTTACTCAATTTTCAATTTTATGTATATTATAATATATATATATATATATATATATATATATATATATATATATATATATATATATATATATTAAGACACTTCCGTTTCCAACTTTCAGTCGAATTCTAGAGGCATTGCGCATTGAGGAGCGGAACTCAAAATCGCTCTTTGCCTTGATTTTCTTGTCTTTCTAAGTTAATTATGATCAGTCAGCTGAAAAGAGAAAGGAATCTCTAGGAAAACTTAGATACCCATATCTTAATATCTGCTCAACCAATTTTGAAGAAACTTGTTCTCAATGTCCTGTGTAATGTATGTAAATGTGAATATACCTATTTTAAATATTAAGGGATCTCTATTTGAGTTTTAATTGCGCAAACAAAAGTTGTTTAAAAGCCTAAATATATCATCACACCTTTATGATAAATTTATAACCTCTTTTCTTTAAAATCAGTTAAAACAACAGGCAAGTCACTAGTATCGTATAATATTCAATACAAGCATGGTATGCTATCTATTCGAGTATAATTTCCACACGACAGCGTCCAATCAGTTTTACTTGTGCGTTGCAATATTATATAAATACATATATAGAGGCCAGTCGTGGCGCAGGGGCACAAAGTGTGACTGTAAAACCGACTGGTTGTGGGTTCGATCCCCAACCGAGGAGATGAATTAAGAATTTGAGGAGTTAATGTTTACTTAAATTTATATTTCCATTTCTTCGCTCTGGTGTCGAGGCAAAGTGCAGCATTGAGTTCTACCACTCAACACGCAACGCCTCCCTTTTTTTTTTAAATATCCATATAATTCAAGCGGACGAAGCCGCACGAGAAATGTAAGGCCGTTACTTGCATAATAAATCCACAATCCACAAAAAAAAAAACAAAGTGTTAAAAATCAATAAAAATCTATCTGTCAAAAATCTATAAACTAGTATCGCTTCTAATAAAAAAAAACAACACTATTTTATTAGAAAATCTAACAAAATATCTACACAAAGCGAGGTTATTATTCACGCATTGATTCTATTGGTTTCCACTAACATAGGACCAGTAGGAAACTAACCTTCCGCCGTTGAAATCCACGTGCGTACACATTCTATTACTAAATTGGTATACAGGTTCAAATATACCATTTAAAGTGCTATCTTTATATGCAATTGTCGTCATTATTGTTTTGCAATAAGGGTGTTTTTTGAATCTATTGTTTAGAGATATTAATCGACTGTAAGTTTTATTTGCTGGATATTTAGTTTTGTATCTATGTAGGTGGAGTGGTGATTTAAAAAAAGGTGGTTTAAATAAAGTATGAAAAATCATCACCAAGTTTGATTGTGAACGCGACGGTTGTGAATTCGATTTCTACTCGAGGCAATAAATTAATTTAATTACTTACATCTGTTTCATTGACATAACAAAGTATAAAAAACATCATCCAAAGTAGGTATGGCGTTGAGTTCCGCAACTTACAATGCACATTAACTAATGTTGGGTACGAAATAAAATCATTAATAATTTACACTTAGGTTACTTTTGCCTAAATTAAATAAAGCACAAATCTTTGGCTTCACATTGTATCCCGCAGCCGAATAGGCGAAGGGAACCTAGGGTTAAGACACTCCACTCCGCCGAATTCTAGAGGCATTGCGTGTCGACTGGCGAAACTCAACGCCGCGTTCTGTTCGACACGAGAGTGAAAAAGTAAAAAAACATTAAATATTTAATTTTCTCGAGCGGGAATCGAATCTACAACCAGTCGCGCTTACAGTCACACGCTTGTGGTCCTGAGCCACGACTGGCCTCAAGCAAAATAATAACCTAAACCAAAAATGCGTCAAATTATAAAAAAACAATGCATATAATATTAACTTGAAAATATATTATATTTCACATAACGTGTTTAATAAAGTCCTTTTTTAGCGGAAGAGTTATCACATGCGATGCTTTCGAAGCCAATTTTTCCAATTCCATAAATTGATGGTACGTATACGAGTACGTACATTGGAAACTACAGAAGTGGGTCATCGTATGAAAAACAAAATGCATATTTTCAACGGTCAACGATATACTGGTATACTGTGGCTTATATTTACTTGTACAACTGAATATTATCGGTAATAGTGTTGTTATATGGTTCTGAGGGTTACCGATTCGATTTTATATTGTTTACGAAAGGGTAAATAGGTTTAACATGGTGAGTGGCGGAGCTCAACGCCGCTTGATAATTGATAATTAAGTGAAGTATCTGATACAAAAAATAACGTTTTTTTGAGATTGGCGCGTTCAACCAGGCAAACTTTATAATATTAGTATATCCGAAGTATCCAAAACATAAACATTTGGAAATGTAATTTGTTTAGTTCATTTCATCTTCTTCGGCGTTAAATTCCGTTAAGTAACACTCAATGCAACCGGAATTCGGTGGATATAGGGAATAAAACACTCACGGTGTTTTATTGGGAACGGAGTGTAATAATACTAGGTACCCTCGTTTCCTCCGCTCACCCTGTTATATGTGGGATATAGCGTAAAAAATCTTCATAAAAAAAGAGAGCAGAAAAAATAATAAAAGGCCAGTCGTGGCGAAGGGCAAAAAGTGACTGTAAAATCGATTAATTTTGGGTTCAATCCCCACTCGAGGAAATGAAATATTTATTTACATATATGTTTTAATTTCTTCACTCTGGCACCAAAACAAAAAGCCGGCATTGAATTCCGCCACTCAACATTCAGAATTCGGCAGAAAGTGGAGAACGGAGCGCTTTAACACTAGGTTCCCTCAGCAGTATGCGGGATACAGCGTGAAGCAGAGAGCAGAAAACTAAATATAAATTAAATTAAATAATACACTAATACACCAAAAATTATAATTCAACTACTATATCTGAGGCACAGTTAATTTTGTTTAACGTCTTTGTATATCCGAATACAGGCTATCGCCATTATTGTATGGAGAAGACAATGTGTTGTGATGAATGGTCGATGAAATATGATTTGGATCGAGTTGGTGATTTATGTATGGGGTCTATAGCCCTTTTGTATATAAAGGTTAAATACATTAGCTATTTATATTAAAATTAGGTAAATATTCTAAAATACCCTTAAGTTTAGTAAGTTTATAAAGTTTTGATTACTTGAGCCCAGTAGTGGCGCAGTGGCACAAAGTATGAGTGTAAACGCGGCTGGTTGTGGATTCGATCCACACTCGAGGAAATGAAATATTTACTTAAATTTATATTGCAGTTCAATTTAATGTATATGATAGGCCTTTCTCTGCCTACACTACATATGGGATACAATATAAACATTAAAAAAAACCAGTCAAGTACTGGAACCATACAATGCGTTTTGGCGTATCGAAAAAACTAATAGCTGAAAATAAAATCATTGTCCCTATTGAAATCGAATACACAACCATATTATCGGACACTACGCCACTGTGTCATTATACCCCAAAAATAATATGCTAAAATATTATATTGCTAATGTTATCTGTCAGTATATTATAAAATTTATATATATTGCCGTTCTCAAGCACACAAACGTACATACACAAAATCTATTGACCAATAAATGTTGTTAGAGGCCAGTCGTGGCGCAGTGGTACGAGGTGTGACTGTAAAACCGACTGGTTGTGGGTTCGATCCCCACTCGAGGAGATGAAATATTTACTTAAATTTATATTTCCATTTCTTCGCTCTGGTGTCGAGGTTAAGCGTAGCGTTGAGTTCTGCCACTCAACACGCAATGCCTCCAGAAATCGGCAGAAAGTGGGGAACGGAGTGTCTTAACACTAGGTTCCCTCTGCCTACCCTGCTGTGTGCGGGATACAGCGTGAAGTAGATTATTTTTAATAAATGTTATTAGAAAACTTTAACAGTCCACTAAGTTGGAGTGGAGTAAGTATTGGCTGTTAAGTTTTAATTTCGCCAAGTTACCAACTCGTACCCCCACACCGTAAAGGAGGTATCATAAAAACATGCCACTGGAATATTGACAGCGGGTAGTCGTGACAGGAGTATGTAAGATGTATGGACGCACGTTTCTCTTTATTAAATTTTCTACTATGTATGTTTCTTTGGAGGGAATTTTAGGTTATATTTTTGTGTGTTTTTGTATTTTTTTTTTCTGGATTTTCACTGTATACAGCGTATAGCAGTGTAGGCAGTGGGAACCTAGTGTCAGCATCTCCATTCCATATTTTCCTCCCAAATTTCGAGATATTGCGTGTTGAGTGGCTTTGAACGTTGCGCTTTATCTCGTTACCAAAGTGATTAAATGAAAATATTTTTGTTCCCCAACTGGCAATTGAATCCACAGCCGTCGCGTTCATAGACGCTGTGCCACTGTGTCATGAGGTTATGATTTCAAACACTTTTTTTGGGTTTATACCTACTACATAACTAAACTTGAGTAGTTTCATTTGTTTATTTTTATGAGATTTATTTTTTTTATTATTATTTTTATCTAAAAATAATTGTTTTTACTTTATTTTCATTAATTTTACTTTCCCAAGCTTACACGGATTTTTTAAATAATATAAACGTAAAGTATACAACTCTGTTCGTTTCTTCGTTCAGTAATTTCGACATAAACTTGCAATACATCTCCCAAGGGAGGGGTGTTTTTCAAGAGATAAGATACACGAGTACTTATTCAAGTTTACCATCATATATACAAGAAATAATTTTAAAAATCATTGTAACGTAATAGTCTGGTGGTATACGAGATGAATGTGGGTTCAATCCTAAAAGCTCTGATTTAAAATGGTTTCTAGGCTCCCGTACCTTAAAAACAGAGAAAAAAACAGAATTGTAATAGGATCACATTGTTGTCCGTTTGTCCGTCTGTCTCACATCTTCCCCTCTCACGTCTTTAATAATCACAAGAAAAAAATGTTCTGTGGGTGAAAGGGCACTTGAGAGGTTTTTCTATATCAATTCGACTATAATCAAAATAAAAATAATATGATATGCCATAATACAGATAGGTCGCAAAAGTATTAGTTATTAAGTTTTGTAAGTCCTGATGCTTATGTTTAATATATTATTTACATTTGTTTTAATGAGCCTGGTTTTAATAAAATACTAAAAGACAAATTAAATCACGTAATATCACGTTCCCCTGCGGGAAGGCAGAGAGAACCTAGTATTAAGACACTCTGTTCCCCAATTTCCCCCGAATTTAAGTGTTGAGTGGCAGAACTCAACGTCGCGCTTTGCCTGGATAGCAGAGCGAAGAAATGGAAAAAGATATTTCATTTCATTGAGTGGGGATCTAATCCACAACCATTCGCTTTTATAGTCACATTTTGTGGTCTTGCGCCACGACTGGCCTAAAATTAGTAAATAATTATTTATTATTCTTTTAAAAAGAGAAGAAAGAGATTTATTACTAAATTATTTCAATAAATACTTAGAAATATATTATATTTTCATAATATCATCACAAAATATTACTGAAATTTGAATTCCAGTGAGAAGATCGAATTATAATAACAGTCATCGTAAAATATCTCAAGATGGCAGTACGATAGTGCCTTTAGCTATGCAAATTTCCTATAGAAGTGATCGTTTGGTGTATAATGATACCTTACGCTTACTATAGATAACGTAAAATAATAATATGTAGACTATAAATAAATCAGCTTCACGCTGTATCCCGCATACAACAGGGTAGGCAGAGGGAACCTAGTGTAAGACACTCCGTTCCCCATGTTCTGCCGAATTCTGGGGGCATTGCGTGTTTAGTGGCAGAACTTAACGCCGCGCTTTGCCTCGACACCAGAGCAAAGAAATGGAAACATAAATTTAAGTAAATATATGAAATATTTCCTCGAGTGGGGATCGAACCCACAACCAGTTGGTTTTACAGTCACACTTTGTGCCACTGCGCCACGACTGGCCCTTTATATAGCTACTATATATAAATTTTCATAAAGCGTTACACACTATTTTACACCCAGTTCATGTAATGAATTTATATTCTTCCATTATACCCTACTTTCCAAGCTTTAAAACGTCAAAGTGACTTAAAAAAAGTGTTAAAAAAAAAACAAGTCTTTGTCAAAATAACGATAAATCTACATCACTAGTGTAAGACCGCAAGTGTGGCGCTCGACGATAAAAAGGAATCTCGATAACTTTTCCATTTCAATACATATCGACTAGTTACAACCATATCGAGTTACTCGGTTAAATCCAGTGTTGGAAATATTTGTGGTTATATGAATGTAATTTAGACTGTGGAAATACTGTTATAGTTAAATGCCGACGTTATATTATGGTGCTTGCTTTGACATTATATCTACATACATAGATTAAAATTAAAATTAAATTAGCTTCACGCTGTATCCCGCACACAGCAGGGTAGGCAGAGGGAACCTAGTGTTAAGACACTCCGTTCCCCACTTTCTGCCGAATTCTGGAGGCATTGCGTGTTGAGTGG